>JAMZAV010007596.1:0-30287 GCA_024449915.1 Sweltsa coloradensis
ACGACTAATATACAGTAGACGTAGGCAGTAGAAGAATCGCCCTGTTGTGCAGTTGAATTTTTTGCCAAAAAATTCACAAACAAACACCCTTAACAAATTTATTCTATTTATGTCCAGTCCCAAAATCAATATATTCTACAAAATTATAAAAAAGGGAGTTTTCCCCAATTGTCAAATAACCAATTCATTGTCAAATCGGACAGAAATTGACAGATTTACGGAAGTTTATTTAAATTTGAGAGGAATATTTGGGTACGGATTTCTTTCTTAATTATGAACCAAAACCGGGAACTGTCACTGTCAATCCCTCACAACAACTATAGATTACACGTGGGGGAGTAGTAGAATCGCCCTGTTGTGGCAGTTGAATTTTTCCCCAAAAAATTCACAAAGGCTAGCCCCTTAACAAATTTGTTAATTTTGGGTCCGTCTCAAAATCAATATATTCTTTAAAATTATTAACAATAGAGTTCTCCCATTGTCAAATAACCAATTTTCTGTCAAATCAGACAGAAATTGACAGATTTACGGAAGTTTATTTTTACTTTAAGCGGGATCTTTGGGTCGGTTTCTTACTTATTTATGAACCAAACCGGGAACTGTCACTGTCAATCATCACGACTAACTATAGAGTACACGTGTGCAGTAGTAGAATCGCCCTGTTGTGGGAGTTGAATTTTTCGCCAAAAAATTCACCCAAAAGGGTAACCCCTTAACAAATTTGTTAATTTTGGGTCCGTCTCAAAATCAATATATTCTACAAAATTATTAACAAGGGAGTTCTCTTATTGTCAAAATAACCAAATTTATTGTCAAATCGGACAGAAATTGACAGATTTACGGAAGTTTATTTAACTTTGAGCGGGATCTTTGGGTACGGATTTCTTAATTTTTTATGAACCAAACCGGGAAAATGTCACTGTCCAATTATCAGACTAACTATACAGTAGACGTAGGCGTAGTAGAATCGCCCTGTTGTGCAGTTGAATTTTTTGCCAAAAATATATTCACAAAGGCTAACCCCTTAACAAATTTGTTAAATTTTTGGGGCCGTCTCAAAATCAATATATGATTTAAAAATTATTAACAATAGAGTTCTCCCATTGTCAAAAAACCAAAATTTTTCTGTCAAATCAGACAGAGAAATGACAGATTTTCGGAAGTTTATTTTAACTTTAAGCGGGATCTTTGGGTACGGATTTTCTTACTTATTTATGAACCAAACCGGGAACTGTCACTGTCAATCATCACAATAACTATAGAGTACACGTGGGCAGTTGTAAAAATCGCCCTGTTGTGCAGTTGAATTTATCGCCAAAAAATTCACAAAGGTTAACCCCTTATCAAATTTGTTAATTTTGGGTCCGTCTCAAAATCAATAAATTCTTTAAAATTATTAACAATAGAGTTCTCCCATGTCAAAATAACTAATTCATTGTCAAATCGGACAGAAATTGGACAGATTTACGGAAGTTTATTTAATTTTAAGCGGGATCTTTGGGTACGGATTTCTTACTCATTATGAACCAAACCGGGAAACTGTCACTGTCAATCATCACGACTAACTATAGAGTAGACGTGGGCAGTAGTAGAATCGCCTGTGTGCAGTTGAATTTTTCGCCAAAAAATTCACAAAGGCTAACCCTTTAACAAATTTGTTAATTTGGGTCCGTCTCAAAATCAATATATTATTTAAAATTATTAAACAATAGAGTTCTCCATTGTCAAATAACCAATTTACTGTCAAATCAGACAGAAATTGACAGATTTACGAAAAGTTTATTTTACTTTAAGCGGGATCTTTGGGTACGGATTTCTTACTTATTTATGAACCAAACCGGGAACTGTCACTGTCAATCATCACAACTAACTCTAGAGTACACGTGGGCAGTAGTAGAATCGCCCTGTTGTGCAGTTGAATTTTTCGCCAAAAAATTCACAAAGGCTAACCCCTTATCAAATTTGTTAATTTTGGGTCCGTCTCAAAATCAATAAATTCTTTAAAATTATTAACAATAGAGTTCTCCCATTGTCAAATAACCAATTTACTGTCAAATCGGACTGTAATTGACAGATTTACGGAAGTTTATTTTACTTTAAGCGGGATCTTTGGGTACGGATTTCTTACTTATTTATGAATTAAACCGGGAACTCTCACTGTCAATCATCACGACTAACTATAGAGTAGACGTGGGCAGTAGTAGAATCGCCCTGTTGTGCAGTTGAATTTTTCGCCAAAAAATTCACAAAGGCTAACCCCTTAACAAATTTGTTAATTTTGGGTCCGTTTCAAAATCAATATATTCTACAAATTTATTAACAAGGGAGTTCTCTCATTGTCAAATAACCAATTCATTGTCAAATCGGACAGAAATTGACAGATTTACGGAGGTTTATTTAACTTTAAGCGGGAATTTTGGGTACGGATTTCTTACTCATTTATGAACCAAACCGGGAACTGTCACTGTCAACTATCACGACTAACTATACAGTAGACGTAGGCAGTAGAAGAATCGCCCTGTTGTGCAGTTGAATTTTTTGCCAAAAAATTCACAAACAAACACCCTTAACAAATTTATTCTATTTTATGTCAGTCTCAAAATCAATATATTCTACAAAATTATAAACAAGGGAGTTCCCTAATTGTCAAATAACCAATTCATTGTCAAATCGGACAGAAATTGACAGATTTACGGAAGTTTATTTAAATTTGAGCGGGATCTTTGGGTACGGTTTCTTACTCATTTATGAACCAAACCGGGAACTGTCACTGTCAATCATCACGACTAACTATAGAGTACACGTGGGCAGTAGTAGAATCGCCCTGTTGTGCAGTTGAATTTTTTGCTTTTGTTAATTTTGGGTCCGTCTCAAAATCAATAAATTCTTTTAAATTATTAACAATAGAGTTCTCCCATTGTCAAATAACCAATTCATTGTCAAATCGGACAGAAATTGACAGATTTACGGAAGTTTATTTAAATTTGAGAGGAATATTTGGGTACGGATTTCTTACTTATTTATGAACCAAACCGGGAACTGTCACTGTCAATCATCACAACTAACTATAGAGTACACGTGGGCAGTAGTAGAATCGCCCTGTTGTGCAGTTGAATTTTTTCCCAAAAAATTCACAAAGGCTAACCCCTTAACAAATTTGTTAATTTTGGGTCCGTCTCAAAATCAATATATTCTTTAAAATTATTAACAATAGAGTTCTCCCATTGTCAAATAACCAATTTTCTGTCAAATCAGACAGAAATTGACAGATTACAGAAGTTTTTTTACTTTAAGCGGGATCTTTGGGTACGGTTTCTTACTTATTTATGAACCAAACCGGGAACTGTCACTGTCAATCATCACGACTAACTATAGAGTACACGTGTGCAGTAGTAGAATCGCCCTGTTGTGCAGTTGAATTTTCGCCAAAAATTCACAAAGGCTAACCCTTAACAAATTTGTTAATTTTGGGTCCGTCTCAAATCAATATATTCTACAAAATTATTAACAAGGGAGTCTCTTATTGTCAAATAACCAATTCATTGTCAAATCGGACAGAAATTGACAGATTTACGGAAGTTTATTTAACTTTGAGCGGGATCTTTGGGTACGGATTTCTTAATTATTTATGAACCAAACCGGGAACTGTCACTGTCAATTATCACGACTAACTATACAGTAGACGTAGGCAGTAGTAGAATCGCCCTGTTGTGCAGTTGAATTTTTTGCCAAAATATTCACAAAGGCTAACCCCTTAACAAATTTGTTAATTTTGGGTCCGTCTAAAAATCAATATATTATTTAAAATTATTAACAATAGAGTTCTCCCATTGTCAAATAACCAATTTACTGTCAAATCGGACTGTAATTGACAGATTTACGGAAGTTTATTTTACTTTAAGCGGGATCTTTGGGTACGGATTTCTTACTTATTTATGAATTAAACCGGGAACTCTCACTGTCAATCATCACGACTAACTATAGAGTAGACGTGGGCAGTAGTAGAATCGCCCTGTTGTGCAGTTGAATTTTTCGCCAAAAAATTCACAAAGGCTAACCCCTTAACAAATTTGTTAATTTTGGGTCCGTCTCAAAATCAATATATTCTACAAATTTATTAACAAGGGAGTTCTCTCATTGTCAAATAACCAATTCATTGTCAAATCGGACAGAAATTGACAGATTTACGGAGGTTTATTTAACTTTAAGCGGGAATTTTGGGTACGGATTTCTTACTCATTTATGAACCAAACCGGGAACTGTTACTGTCAACTATCACGACTAACTATACAGTAGACGTAGGCAGTAGAAGAATCGCCCTGTTGTGCAGTCGAATTTTTTGCCAAAAAATTCACAAACATCCACCCTTAAAAATTATCTATTTTATGTCAGTCTCAAAATCAATATATTCTACAAAATTATAAACAAGGGAGTTCCCTAATTGTCAAATAACCAATTCATGTAAATCGGACGAAATGACAGATTTACGGAAGTTTATTTAACTTCAGCGGATCTTTGGGTACGGGTTCTTACTCATTATGAACCAAACCGGAACTGTCACTGTCAATCATCACACTAACTATAGAGTACACGTGGGCAGTAGTAGAATGCCCTGTTGTGCAGTTGAATTTTTTTGCAAAAAAATTCACAAAGGCTAACCCCTTATCAAATTGTTAATTTTGGTTCCGTTTCAAATCATAAATTTTTAATTATTAACAAAGAGTTCTCCATTGTCAAATAACCCAAATTTATTGTCAAATCGGGACAGAAATTGACAGATTTACGGAAGTTTATTTAAATTTGAGAGGAATATTTGGGTACGGATTTCTTACTATGTTTTGAACCAAACCGGGAACTGTTCACTGTCAATCATCACAACTAACTAAGAGTACACGTGGAAGTAGTAGAATCGCCTGTTGTGCAGTTGAATTTTTCCCAAAAAATTCACAAGCTTACCCTTAATAAATTTGTAATTTTGGGTCCGTCTCAAAAATCAATATATATTCTTTAAAATTATTAACAAAATGAGTTTTCATTGTCATAACCAATTTTCTGCAAATCAGACAGAAATTCACATTTACGGAAGTTTATTTTACTTTAAGCGGGAAACTTTGGGTACGGTTCTTACTATTTTATGAACCAAACCGGAACTGTCACTGTCAATCATCACGACTAACTATAGAGTAACGTGTGCAGTAGTAATCGCACTGTTGTGCATGAATTTTTCGCCAAAAAATTCACAAAGGCTAACCCCTTAACAAATTTGTTAATTTGCGTCCGTATCAAAATCAATATATTCTACAAAATTATAACAAGGAGTTCTCTTATTGTCAAATACCAATTCATTGTCAATCGGACGAAATTGACAGATTTACGAATTATTAACTTGAGCGGATCTTTGGGTACGGATTTCTTAATTATTTATGAACAAACCGGGAACTGTCACTGTCAATTATCACGACTAACTATACAGTAGACGTACGGCAGTAGTAGAATTTGCACTGTTGTGCAGTTGAATTTTTGGCAATATTCACAAAGGCTAACCCTTACAAATTTGTTAATTTTGGGTCCGTCTAAAATAATATATATTTAAAATATTAACAATAGAGTTTCCCATTGTCAAATAACCAATTTACTGTCAAATCAGACAGAAATTGACAAAATTTACGGAAGTTTATTTTAAATTTGAGCGGGAATCTTTGGTACGGATTTCTTACTTATTTATGAACCAAACCGGGAACTGTCCAGTCAATTATCACGACTAACATACAGAACGTAGGCAGTAGTAGAATCGCCCTGTTGTGCAGTTGAATTTTTTGCCAAAAATATTCACAAAGGCTAACCCCTTAACAAATTTGTAATTTTGGGTCCGTCTCAAAATCAATAATTTTTAAAATTATTAACAATAGAGTTCTCCCATTGTCAAATAACTAATTCATTGTCAAATCGGACAGAATTGACAGATTAACGGAAGTTTATTTAATTTTAAAGCGGAATATTTGGGTACGGATTTATACTATTATGAACCAAACCGGGAAACTGTCACTGTCAATCATCACGACTAACTATAAAGTAGACTGGGCAGAGTAGAAATCGCCCTGTTGTGCAGTGAATTTTTTGCAAAAAATTCACAAAGGTTAACCCCTTATCAATTGTTAATTTTGGGACCATCTCAAAATCAATAATTTCTTTAAAATTATTACATAGAGTTCTCTCCATTGTCAAATAACCAATTCATTGTCAAAATCGGACAGAAATTGACAGATTTACGGAAGTTTATTTAACTTAAGCGGGATTGGTACGGATTCTTACTCATTATGAACCAAACCGGGAATGTCACTGTCAAACATCAAAGACTAACTAATAAGTACACGAGTGCAGTAGTAGAAGTCGCCCTGCTGAGCAGTTGAATTTTTCGCCAAAAAATTCACAAAGGCTAACCCCGTAACAAATTTGTTAATTTGGGTCCGTCTCAAAATCAATAATTCTACAAAATTATTAACAAGGGAGTTCTCTCATTGTCAAATAACCATATCAGAGTCAAATCGGACAGAAATTGACAGATTTACGGAAGTTTATTTAACTTTGAGCGGATTTTGGTACGGATTTCTTACTTATTTATGAACCAAACCGGGAACTGTCACAGTCAATTATCACGACTAACTATACAGTAGACGTAGGCAGTAGTAGAGTCGCCCTGTTGTGCAGTTGAATTTTTTGCCAAAATATTCACAAAGGCTAACCCCTTAACAAATTTGTTAATTTGGGACCGTCTCAAAATCAATATATTATTTAAAATTATTAACAATAGAGTTCTCCCACCGTCAAATAACCAATTCATTGTCAATCAGACAGAAATTGACAGATTTACGGAAGTTTATTAAATTGAGAGGCTTTGGGTACGGATTTCTTACTTATTTATGAACCAAACCGGGAAAATGTCACTGTCATTTTTCACAACTAACTATAGGGGTACACGTGGGCAGTAGTAGAATCGCCCTGTTGTTGCAGTTGAAATTTTCCCCAAAAATTCACAAAGACTAACCCCTTAACAAATTTGTTAATTTTGGGTTTGTCTCAAAATCAAAATATTCTTTAAAATTATTAACAATAGAGTTCTCCAATTGTCAAATAACAATTTACTGTCAAATCAGACAGAAATTGACAGATTTACGGAAGTTATTTTACTTTAAGCGGGATCTTTGGGTACAGATTCTTACTTATTTTTGAACCAAACCGGGGAAATGTCACTGTCAATCATCACGACTAACTATAGAGCACACGAGAGCAGTAGTAGAATCGCCCTCTTGTGCAGTTGAATTTTTCGCCAAAAAATTCACCCAAAGGCTAACCCTAAAAAATTTTTTAATTTGGGTCCGTTCAAAATCAATATATTCTACAAAATTATTAAAAAAGGGAGTTCTCTTATTGTCAATAACCAATTCATTGTCAAATCGGACCAGAAATTTACAGATTTCTGGAAGTTTATTTAATTTTGAGCGGGGTCCGTGGGTACGGATTTCTTACTTATTTTTGAACCAACGGGAACTGTCACTGTCAATCATCACGATAAAATATAGAGTACACGTGTGCAAAAGTAGAATCGCCTGTTGTGCAGTTGAATTTTCGCCCAAAAAAATTTACAAAGGCTAACCCTTAACAAATTTGTTTAATTTTGGGTCCGTCTCAAAATCAATATATTCTACAAATTATTAACAAGGAGTTCTCTCATTTTCAAATAACCAATTCATTTTCAAATCGGACAGAAATTTACAGATTTACGGAAGTTTATTTAACTTTGGGGCGGGATCTTTGGATACGGATCTTATTATTTATGAACCAAACCGGGAACTGTCACTGTCAATCATCACGACTAAAATATAGGGGTACACGAGTGCAGTAGTAGAATCGCCCCGTTGTGCAGTTGAATTTTTCGCCAAAAAATTCACAAAGGCTAACCCCTTAACAAATTTGTTAATTTTGGGTCCGTCTCAAAATCAAATATTCTACAAAATATTAACAAGGAGTTCTCTCATTTTCAAATAACCAATTTAATGTCAAATCGGACAGAAAAATTGACAGATTTACGGAACTTTATTTAACTTTGAGCGGGATCTTTGGGTACGGATTTCTTACTTATTTATGAACCAAACCGGGAACTGTCACAGTCAATTATCACGAAATAACTATACAGTAGACGTAGGCAGTAGTAGAATCGCCCTGTTGTGCAGTTGAATTTTTGCCAAAATATTCACAAAGGCTAACCCCTTAACAAAATTTTTTAATTTTTGGTCCGTCTCAAAATCAATATATTATTTAAAATTATAACAATAGAGTTCTCCCATTGTCAAATAACTAATTCATTGTCAAATCGGACAGAAATTGACAGATTTACGGAAGTTTATTAATTTTAAGCGGGATCTTTGGGTACGGATTTTTTACTCATTATGAACCAAACCGGGAACTGTCACTGTCAATCACACGACTAATATAGAGGAGACGTGGGCAGTAGTAGAATCGCCCTGTTGTGCAGTTGAATTTTTTGCCAAAAAATTCACAAAGGTTAACCCCTTATCAAATTTGTTAATTTGGGAACAATCTCAAAATCAATAAATTCTTTAAAATTATTAACAATAGAGTTCTCCCATTGTCAAATAACCAATTCATTTTCAAATCGGACAGAAATTGACAGATTTACGGAAGTTTATTTAACTTTAAGCGGGATCTTTTGGGTACGAATTTCTTACTCATTTATGAACCAAACCGGGAACTGTCACTGTCAAAACATCACGACTAACTAAGAGTAGACGTGGGCAGTAGTAGAATCGCCTGTTGTGCAGTTAATTTTTGCAAAAAAATTCACAAAGGCTAACCCCTTATCAAATTTGTTAATTTTGGGTCCGTCTCAAAATCAAAAAATTATTAAAAATTATTAACAATAGAGTTTTCCCATTTTCAAATAACCAATTCATTGTCAAATCGGGACAGAAATTGACAGATTTACGGAAGTTTATTTAAAATTTAAGCGGGATCTTTTGGGTACGGATTCTTACTCATTTATGAACCAAACCCGGGAACTGTCACGTCAATCATCACGACAACCTATAGAGTAGACGTAAGCAGTAGTAGAATCGCCTGTTGTGCAGTGAATTTTTGCCAAAAAATTCACAAAGGCTAACCCTTATCAAATTTTTTAATTTTGGGTCAATCTCAAAATCAATAAATTCTTAAAAATTATTAACAATTGAGTTCTCCCATTGTCAAATAACCAATTTATTGGGCAAATCGGACAGAAATTTACGATTTACGGAAGTTTATTAAACTTTAAGCGGGATCTTTGGGTACGGATTTCTTACTATTTATGAACCAAAACCGGGAACTGTTTACTGTCAATATCACGACTAACTATAGAGTAGACGTGGGCAGTAGTAGGAATTCGCCCTGTTGTCAGTTGAATTTTTTGCCAAAAAATTCACAAAGGCTAACCCCTTACAAATTTGTTAATTTTTTGGGCCGTCTCAAAATCAATAAATTCTTTTAAATTATTAACACTAGAGTTCTCCCATTGTCAAATAACCAATTCATTGTCAAATCGGACAGAAATTGACAGATTTACGGAAAAGTTTATTTAACTTTGAGCAGGATGTTTGGGTACGCATTTCTTACTTATTTATGAACCAAAAACCCGGGGAAATGTCACAGTCAATTTTCACGACTAACTATACAGTAGACGTAGGCAGTAGTAGAATCGCCCTGTTGTGCAGTTGAATTTTTCGCCAAAAATTCTCAAAGGCTAACCCCTAACAAATTGTTAATTTTGGGTCCGTTTCAAAATCAATATATTCACAAATTTATTAACAAGGGAGTTCTCTCATTTTCAAATAACCAATTCATTGTCAAATCGGAAAAGAAATTGACAGATTTACGGAGGGTTTATTAACTTTAAGCGGGGAAATTTTGGGTAAAGGATTTCTTACTCATTTATGAACCAAACCCGGGGGCTGTCACTGTCAACTATCACGACTAAAATATACAGTAGACTTAGGCAGTAGAAGAATCGCCCTGTTGTTCAGTTGAATTTTTTGCCAAAAAATTCAAAAAACAAAACACCCTTAACAAATTAAATTTTATTTTATGTCAGTCTCAAAATCAATTTATTCTACAAAATTATAAACAAGGGAGTTCCCCAATTGTCAAAATAACCAATTCATTGTCAAATCGGACAGAAATTTACAGAGTTACGGAAGTTTTTTTAAATTTGAGAGGAATATTTGGGTACGGATTTCTTACTTATTTATGAACCAAACCGGGGAAAACTGTCACTGTCCAATATCACGACTCAAATAGACAGTAGGACGTAAGGGCAGTAGTAGAATAGCCCTGTTGTGCAGTTGAATTTTTTGCCAAAAAATCAACAAAGGCTAATCCCACCTAACACATTTGTAATTTGGGTCCGTCTCAAAATCAATATATGTATTTAAAATTATTAAACAATAGAGTTCTCCCATTCAAAATAACAATTACTGTCAATCAGCCAGAAATATTGACAGATACAGGAAGTTATTTATTAAAGCGGGATCTTTGGGTACGTATTTCTACTTATATGAAAACCAAACCGGGAACTGTCACTGTCAATCAATCACAAACGAACTATAGAGTACACGTGGGCAGTTGTAGAATCGCCCTGTTGGCAGTGAATTTATCGCAAAAAAATTCACAAAGGCTAACCCCTTATCAAATGTTGTTAATTTTGGGTCCGTCTCAAATCAATAATTCTTAAAATTATTAAAACAATAGAGTTCTCCCATTGTACAAATAACCAATTCATTGTCAAATCGGACAGAATGACAGATTTACGGAAGTTTTTAAACTGAGCTGGATCTTGGGTACGCTTCTTACTATTATGTAAACCAAACCGGGAACTGTCACTATCAATCATCACCGAATAAACTATAGAGTACACGAGTGCAGTAGTAGAATCACCCTGTTGTGCCAGTTGAATTTCGCAAAAAAATTCACAAAGGCTAAACCCGTAACAAATTTGTAATTTTGGGTCCGTCTCAAAATCAATATATTCTACAAAATTAAACAAGGAGTTCTTCAGTGTCAAATAACCAAGTCAATGTCAAATCGGACAGAAATTGACAGATTTACGGAAGTTATTTAACTTTGAGCGGGATCTTGGTACGGATTCTTACTATTTAGAACCAAACCGGGACTGTCACAGTCAATTAATCACGACTAACTATACAGTAGACGAGGCAGTAGTAGAATCGCCCTGTTGTGCAGTTGAATTTTTCCAAAATATTCACAAAAGGCCTAACCCCTTAACAAATTTGTTAAATTTTGGTCCGTCTCAAAATCAATATATTTTAAAAATTATTACAAAGAGTTCACCATTGCAAATAACCAATTTCATTGTCAAATCGGACAGAATTAATTTTACGGAGTTTTTAAAATCTTAAGCGGGAACTTGGGTACGGTATTTCTACTATTTATGAACTAAACGGGAACTGTACTTAATCAAAATACTAACTATAGGTAACGTGGGTCAGTGTAATCGCCTGTTTGCAGTGATATTTTGCAAAAAATTCACAAAGGCTAACCCCTTGTCAATTTGTAATTTTGGGTCCTCTCAAAATAATTAATTCTTAAAATTATTAACAATAAAGTTCTCCTATTTCAAATAACCAATTCATTGTCAAATCGGACAGAAATTGAAATTTACGGAAGTTATTTAAATTTGAGAGGCAATATTGGGTACGGATTTTTACTTATTTATGAACCAACCGTGAACTGTCACTGTCAATCACACAACTAAATAGAGTACACAGTGGGCAGTAGTATAATTCCCCATTGTGCAGTTAATTTAATCCCAAAAAAATTTTTCACAAAGGCTAACCCCTTAACAAATTTTTTAATTTTGGGTCTCTCAAAATCAATAATTCTTTAAAATTATTAACAATAGAGTTCTCGCCATTGTCAAATAACCAATTTACTGTCAAATCAGCAGAAATTGACAGATTTACGGAAGTTTATTTACTTAAGCGGATCTTTGGGTACCGATTTCTTAACTTA
Organism: Sweltsa coloradensis; assembly: GCA_024449915.1. Taxonomy (NCBI): domain Eukaryota; kingdom Metazoa; phylum Arthropoda; class Insecta; order Plecoptera; family Chloroperlidae; genus Sweltsa; species Sweltsa coloradensis. The sequence goes on from JAMZAV010007596.1 coordinate 12,079, forward strand.
TTTTATGAAACCAAACCGGGAACTTCACTGTCAAATCATCACGACTAACTATAGAGTACAACTGTTGCAAGTAGAGAATCGCCCGTTTGCAGTTGAATTTTTCGACCCAAAAAATTACAAGGCAACCTCTTAACAAATTTGTTAATTTTGGTCTCGACAAAATAATTTTCAAAAATTATCAAGGGAGTTCTCTTATTGTAAATAACCAAAATTCATTGTCAAATCGGAAAAATTGACAGATTTACGGGAAGTTTTATTTAACTTTGACGGATCTTTGGGTAGGATTTCTTACTTATTTAGAAAACCGGAAATGTCATGGCAATTATCACGATAATTACATAACGTGGCATAGTAGAATCCCTGTTGTGCAGTTTGAATTTTGCCAAAAATTCACAAAGGCTAACCTTTAAAATTTGTTAATTTGGTCCGTCTCAAAATAATATATTTACATTAATTTTAACAATGAGTTTTTCCATTTCAAATAACCAATTATTGTCAAATCGGACAGAAATGAAGATTCACGGAAGTTTATTTAACTTTAGCGGGATCTTTGGGTACGGATTTCTTACTTATTTATGAACATAACGGGAACTGTCACTGTCAATTATCAACTAACTTACAGTAAACGTGGCATAGTAGAATGCCCTTGTGCAGTTGAATTTTTTGCAAAATAAATTTACAAAGCTAACCCCTTAACAAATTTGTTAATTTTGGTCCGTCTCAAAATCAATAAATTATTTAAAATTATTAACAATAGAGTTCTCCCATTGTCAAATAACCAATTCAATGTCAATCGGACAAATTGACATGATTTACGAGTTTATTTATTAGAGATTTGGCGTACGGTTTGCTTACTTATTTGACCAAATCGGAACTGTCCTGTCAATCTCACAACTAACTATAGTTCAATGAGCATTATAAGAATCGCCCTGTTGTTGCAGTTGAATTACCCACAAAAATTCAAGCAATCCCTTAAGAATTTTATTTTATGTCCGTCTCAAAATCAATGATTTCTTTAAATTATTAACAAAGTTCTCCCATTGTCAATACCAATTACATGTCAAATCGACGAAATTGACAGATTTACGGAATTTATTTAACTTATGAGTCGGGATCTTTGGGTACGGATTTTCTTACTTATTTATAACAAAACACGGGAAACTGTCACTGTCATTATCACGACTAACTATACATTAGACGTAGGCAGTAGTAGAATCGCCTGTTGCTGTCATTGAATTTTTTGCAAAATATTCACAAAGCTAACCCCTTATCAAATTTGTTAATTTTTGGGTCCGTCTCAAATGCATATATTATTTTTAAAATTATTACAATAGAGTTCTCCCATTGTCCAAAATAACCAGTTTTACTGTCAAATCAACAGAAATTGACAGATTTACGAAGGTTATTTACTTTAAGCGGGATCTTTGGTTACGATTTCTTAACTTATTTATGAAACCACAACCGGGAACTGTCACTGTCAATCATTCACAACTTTCTATAGAGTACACGTGGGCAGTTGTAGAATCTCCCTGTGTTTGCATGTTGAATTTATCGCCAAAAATTCACAAAGGCTAACCCCTTATCAAAATTTTGTTTACTTTGTCCGTCCTCAAAATCAATAAATTCCTTTAAAATTATTAACAATCAGAGTTTTTCCCCCTTGTCAAATAACCAATCATATTGTCAAATCGGGACCGAATAATTGACAGATTTACGGAAGTTTATTTAACTTTGACGGGATCTTTGGGTACGGATTTCTTACTTATTTTAGCAACAAACCCGGGAACTGTCCCTGTCAATCATCACGCTTACAATAGAGTACACAAGTGCAGTAGTAGAATCGGCCCTGTTGTGCAGGTGAATTTTTCTACAAAAATTCACAAAGGCTAACCCCTTAACAATTTGTTAATTTTGGGTTCCGTCTCAAAATCAATATATTTCTACAAAATTATAACAAGGGAGTTCTCTCATTGTTAAATAACCAATTTCAGTGTCAAATCGGCAGAAATTGACAGATTACGGAAAGTTTATTTACCTTTGAGCGGATCTTTGGGTACGGATTTCTTACTTATTTATGAACCACACCGGGAACTGTCACAGTCCAATGTATCACGACTAACTATACAGTAGACTGTAGCAGTAGTTAGAATCGCCCTGTTTGTGCAGTTTGGAATTTTTTTGCCAAAATATTCACAAAGGCTAACCCCTTCACCAATTGTTAATTTTGTCCGTCGCAAAATACAATATATTATTTAAAATTATTACAATAAGTTCTCCCATTGTCAATAACCAATTTCATTGTCAATCGGACAGAAAATAACAGATTTATTTACGGAAGTTTAAAAATAACTTTAAGCGGGAACTTTGGGTACGGATTTTGTACTTATTTATTGAACAAACCGGGAACTGTCACGGGCATTTATCACGATAACTATACATGTAGACGTAGGCAGTAGTAGAATCGCCACTGTTTGCAGTTGAATTTTTGCCAAAATATTCACAAATCTAACCCCTTAACAAATTTGGTTAATTTTGGACCGTCTCAATTTCAATATATTATTTAAAATTATTAACATAGAGTTCTCCCTTGTCAAATAACCAATTTTACTGTCAAATCAGACAGAAATTGACAGATTACGGAAGTTTATTTTACTTTAACGGGAATCTTTGGGTACGATTTCTTACTTATTTATGAACCAAAACCGGGAACTGTCCTGTCAATCATCACAACTAAATATAGAATACAAACAACGAGTGGCCCGTTGTAGAATCGCCCTGTTGTGCAGTTGAATTTATCGCCAAACAAATTCACATGGCTAACCCCTTATCAAATTTGTTAATATTTGGGTCCGTCCAAATCATAACTTCTTTTAAAATCATTAACAATAGAGTTCTCCCATTGTCAAATACCAATTCATTTCAATCGGACAGAAATTGACAGATTTACGGAGTTTATTTAACTTTGAGCGGGACTCTTTGGGTACGGATTTTCTTACTTATTTATTGAAACAAACCGGCAACTGTCACTGTCAATCATCACGACTAACTCTGGTACCCGAGTGTGGCAGTAGTAGAATCGCCCTGTTGTGCAGTTGAATTTTTCGCCAAAAATATTCACAAAGGCTAACCCCTTAACAAATTTGTTAATTTTGGGGCCGTCTCAAATCAATATATTCTTTAAAATTATTAACAATAGAGTTCTCCCATTGTCAAAAACCAATTCATTGTCAAATCGGACAGAAATTGACAGATTTACGGAAGTTTATTTAACTTTAAGCGGGACTTTGGGGACGGATTTTCTTACTCTTTATGAACCAAACCGGGAACTGTCACTGTCAATCATCCACAACTAACTATAGAGTACACGTGGGCAGAAGTAGAATCGCCCTGTTTGTGCAGTTGAATTTTTTGCAAAAAAATTCACAAAGGCTAACCCCTTATCAAATTTGTTAATTTTGGGTCCGTCTCAAAATCAATAAATTCTTTAAAATTATTACCAATAGAGTTCTCCCATTGTCAAATAACCAATTCATTGTCAAATCGGACAGAAATTGACAGATTTACGGAAGTTTATTTACTTTAGCGGGATCTTTGGTACGGATTTTCTTACTTAGTTATGAACCAAACCGGGAACTGTCCAGTCAATATCACGACAAACTATAGAGTAACGTAGTGTAGTAAGTAATCGCCCTGTTTGGTCGGATTCTTTTTGCCTAAAATCACAAAGGCTAACCCTTAACAAATTGTTAATTTGGTCCGTCTCAAAATCAATAATCCTTTTAAATTTACAATGTTCTCCCAAATGTCAAATAACAATTCATTGTCAAATTTGACTGAATTGACAGATTTACGAATTTAATAACTTTAAGCGGAACTTTGGGTACGGATTTCCTTCTTATTATGAAACAAACGGGAAACTGTCACATTTCAATTATCACGACTAACTTACAGTGACGTAGGCAGTAGTAGAATCGCTCTGTTGTGCAGTTGAATTTTCTGCCAAAATTCACAAAGGTAACCCCTTAACAAATTTGTTAATTTTGGGTCCGTCTCAAAATCAAAATACTCTACAAAATTATTTAACAAGGAGTTCTCTCATTGGCAAATAACCAATTCAGTTCATCGGACGAAATTGACAGATTTACGAAGTTTAGGGTTTTACTTTAAGCGGGATTCTTTGGGTACGGATTTCTTACTTATGTATAACCAACCGGGAACTGTCACAGTCAATACACGACTACTATAGCAGTAGACGTAGGCATAGTAATCGCCCGTTGTGCAGTTGAATTTTTTTTTGCCAAAATATTCACAACGGGTAACCCCTAACAAATATTGTTAATTTTGGGGTCGCGTCTCACAAAATCAATAATATTTAAAAAATTTAAATTTTTTTTTTTTTTTAACATAGAGTTCTCGCCATTGTCAAATAAACCAATTCATTGTCAATCGGCAGAAATTGACAGATTTACGGAATTTAAATAACTTTAAGCGGGGAACTTTGGGGTACGGATTTCTTTACTCATTTATGACAAACCGGTAACTGTTCCTGTCCAATCAATCACAAACTACTATAGAGTACACGTGGGCATAAGGAGAATCGCCTGTATGCAGTTGAATTTTTTTGCAAAAAAATTCACGAAAGGCTAACCCCTTATCATAATTTGTTAATTTTGGGTCCCGTTCTCCAATCATAAATTCTTAAAAACATTATTAACAATATGTTTTCTCGCCATTGTCAATAACCAATCATTGTCAAATCGGACAGAATTGACAGATTTACGAAGTTTATTTAACTTTTAAGCGGGATCTTTGGGTACGATTTCTTACTCATTTATGAACCAAAACCGGGAACTGTCCACTGTCAATCATCACGACTAACATAGAGTTGACGTGGGCAGTAGTAGAATCGCCCTGTTTTGCAGTTGAATTTTTTGCCAAAAAATTCACAAAGGCTAACCCCTTATCAAATTTGTTAATTTTGGGTCCGTCCAAAATCAATAAATTCTTTTAAATTATTAACAACTAGATTTCTCCCATTGTCAAATAACCAATTCATTGTCAAATCGGACGAATTGACAGATTTTACGGAAGTTATTTAAATTGAGAGGAATATTTGGGTACGGATTTCTTAACTTATTTATGAACCAAACCGTGAACTGTCACTTCAATCCTCAAACTAACTATAGAGTACACGTGGGCAGTAGTAGAATCGCCCTGTTGTGCATTGAATTTTTCCCCAAAAAATTCACAAGGCTAACTCCCTTAAAAAATTTGTTAATTTTGGGTCCGTCTCAAAATCAATATATTCTTTAAAATTATTAACAATAGAGTTCGCCCATTGTCAAATTACCAATTTACCTGTCAATCCAGACAGAAATTGACAGATTGTACGGAAGTTTATTTTACTTTAAGAGGGGATCTTGGGTACCAGGGATTTCTACTTATTTTATTAACCAACCGGGAACTGTCCTGGTAATCATCACGACTAACTATAAGTACGACAGTCGTAGTAGAAATCGCGCCCTGTTGTGCCAGGTTGAATTTTGTTTCGCCAAAAAATTCACAATTCGAACCCCTTAACAAATTTGTTAATTTTGGGTCCGTCCTCAAAATCATATATTTCTACAAAATATTAACAAGGGAGTTTCTCCTCATTGTCAAATAACCAATTCACGTGTCAAATCGTACAGAATTGACAGATTTACGGAAGTTTATTTAACTTTGAGCGGGAGTCTTTGGGTACGGATTCTACTCATTTATGTGAACCAAACCGGACTGTTACTGTCCATCATCCACAATAACTATGAGTCCACGTGGGCAGTAGTAGAATCGCCCTGTTGTGTAGGTGAATTTTTTGGCCAAAAAAATTCACAAAGGCTAACCCCTTAACAAATTTGTTAATTTTTGGTCCGTCTCAATTTCAATATATTATTTAAAAAAATTAATTACATAGAGTTCTCCTATTTGTCAAATAACCAATTAATTTGTCAAAATCGACAGAATTGACAGATTTACGGTATTGTTATTTAAATTTGAGAGGAATTTGGGTAGGATTTCTTACTTATTTATGAACCAAACCGGAACTGTCACTGAGTCAATCATCACAACTAACTATAAAGTAACACGTGGGCAGTAGTAGAGTCGCCCTGTTGTGCATTGAATTTTTCCCCAAAAATTCACAAAGGCTAACCCCTTATCAAATTGGTTAATTTTGGGTCCGTCCTCAAAATCATAAATTCTTTAAAAAATTATTTAACAATAAAGTTCCCCATTGTCAAATAACCCATTCATTGTCAAATCGGACAGAAATTGACAGATGTTTACGGAATTTTTATTTAACTTTGAGCGGATCTTTGGGTACGATTTCCGTTACTTATTTATGACACAAACCGGTGAAACGTCCACTGTCACTCATCACGACTAACTATCGATTACCTAGTGCAGTAGTAGAATCGCCCTAGTTTGTGCAGTTGAATTTTTCGCCAAAAAATTCACAAAGGCTAACCCCTTAACAAATTTGTTTAATGTTTGGGTCCGTCTCAAATCATAAATTCTTAAAAATTAATTAACAATATAGTTCTCCATTGTCCAAATAACAATTCATTGTCAAATCGGACAGAAAATTGACAGATTTACGGAGTTTATTTACTTTAAGCGGGATCTGTGGTACGGATTTCTTACTCATTGATGAACCAAACCGGGAACTGTCACTGTCATCATCACGACTAACTATAGAGTTTGACGTGGGCAGTAGTAGAATCGCCCTGTTTTTGCAGTTAAATTTTTTGCAAAAATTCACTAAGGCTAACACACTTATCAAATTTGTTTTAATTTTTGGGTTCCTTCTCAAAATCAATAAATTCTTTTAAATCATTAACACTGAGTTCTCCCATTGTCAAATACTAATTCATTGTCAAATCGGACGAAATTGACAGATTTAGCGGAAGTTATTTAAATGAAAGGAATATTTGGGTAACGATTTTCTTTACTTATTATGAACCACACCGGGAACTGTCACTGTCAATCATCACAACTAACTATAGAGTACACGTGGGCAGTAGTATAAATCGCCCTGTTGTGCAGCTTGAATTTTTCCCCAAAAAATTCACAAAGGCTAACCCTTAACAATTTGTTAATTTTGGGGGTCCGTCTCAAAATCAAAATATTCTTTAAAATTATTAACAATAGAAGTTCTCCCATTGTTCAAATTACCAATTACTGTCAAATCAACAGAATTGACATTATTTACGGAAGTTTATTTTACTTTAAGCGGATCTTTGGGTACGGATTTCTTACTTATTTATGAACCAAACCGGAACTGTCACTGCAATCATCACTAACTAACTTATAGAGTACAACGTGGGCAGTAGTAGAATCGCCCTGTTGTGCAGTTGATTTTTTCGCCAAAAAATCACAAGGCTACCCCTTAACCAATTTGTTAATTTTGGGTCGTCTCAAATCATATATTCTACAAAATTATTAACAAGGGGGATTTCTCTCATTGTCAAATAACCATTCAGTGTCAAATCGGAACAGAAATTGACAAAGATTTACGGAGTTTATTTACTTTGAGCGGGATCTTTGGTACGATTTCTTACTCATTTATGAACCAAACCGGACTGTTACTGTCAATCATCACAACACTATAGAGTACACGTGGGCAGTAGTAATCGCCCTGTTGTGTAGTTGATTTTTTTGCCAAAAACTTCACAAAGGCTAACACCCTAACATTGTGTTAATTTTGGGTCCGTCCTCAATTTTCAATATATTATTTGAAAATTATTAACAATAGAGTTCTCCTATTGTCCACACATAACCAATTAAGTGTCAAATCGGACAGAACTTGACCAGATTTACGGTATTTATTTAAATTGAGAGGAAATTTGGGTACGGATTTCTTACTTATTTATGAACCAAAGGCGGAACTGTCACGGTGTCAATCATCACAACTAACTATAGAGTACCGTGGGCAGTAGTAGAATCGCCCTGTTGTGCAGCTTGAATTTTCCCCAAAAAATTCACAAAGGCTAACCCCTTATCAAATTTGTTATTTTGGGTCCGTCTCAAAATCATAAATTCCTTTTAAATTATAACATAGAGGTTCTCCGCCATTGTCAAAATAACCAATTCATTGTCAAATCGGACAGAAATTGACAATTACGGAGTTTTATTAACTTTGAGCGGGTCTTTGGGTACGGATTTATTACTCATTTATAAAACAAACCGGGAACTGCAACTGTCAATCATCACGACTAACTAATAGATTACACGAGTGCAGTAGTAGAATCGCCCTGTTTGTGCAGTTGAATTTTCGGCCAAAATTCACAAAGGCTAACCCTTAACAATTTGTTAATTTTGGTCCGTCACTCAAAATCAATAGAATTCTTAAAAATTATTAACAATAGAGTTTTCTCCCATTGTACAATAACCAATTCTTGTCAAATCGGACAGAAATTGACAGATTTACGGGAAGTTTATTTTAACTTGTAGCGGGATCTTTGGGTACGGATTTCTTACTCCATTATGAACCAAAACCGTGAACTGTCACTGTCATCATCACGACTAACTATAGAGTTGACGTGGGCATAGTGAATCGCCCTGTTTTGGCAGTTAAATTTTTTTGCCAAAAAATTCACAAAGGCTAACCCCTTATCAAATTTGTTAATTTTGGGTCCGTCTCAAAATCAATAAATTCTTTTTAATGATTAACACTAGAGTTCTCCATTGTCAAATAACCAATTCATTGTCAAATCGGACAGAAATTGACAGATTTACGGAAGTTTATTTAAATTTGAGAGGAATATTTGGGTACGGATTTCTTACTTATTTATGAACCAAACCGGGAACTGTCACTTTCAATCATCACAACTAACTATAGAGTAAACGTGGGCATATGTAGGATTCCTCGTTGTTCATGAATTCCCGAAAATTCCATGCAATCCCATAACAATTGTAATTTGGGTCGTCTCAAGTAGTAAATATCCTTGAATATTCATAGTTGCAATTTATTCCCAAAATACTTCACAAGGCAACCCTTACAATTTGTTAATTTTGGGTCCTCTTCAAATCATAAGATTCTTTAAAGTATTATCAATGAGTATTTTGACCAAACCGGAATTCACTGTCAATTAATACGACAAATTGAGACAGTTGGAAGTTATTAACTTGCCGTGTCTTTGGGTACGGATTTTCTCTAATATGAAACAAACCGGGAACTGTCCTAAGTCAATTCTAGAATCTTAGGTTCACGAGTGCATAATAGAATCGCCCTGTTGTACAAGTTGAATTTTACCAAGAAAGTTCCAGGCATCCATAACAAATTTGTTAATTGGGCGTCTGAAATTACTGAAGTTTAAAATTAATTAAATAGGGTTCTTCGGTAGGCATATTACCATTTATGAACAAACGGAACGATAATTGACAGATTACCGAAGTTATATTTAACGTTAAGGGGACGTGTACGATTTTGTACTTCATTTTTGACCAAACCGAATGTCAAGGCTAACCCCTTAACAATTGTAATTTGGTCGTCAGTTCAGTAAATCGCCTGTTTTAGAATTTAAAATTTCTCCAAAAATTCCAAAGCAACCTTTCAAATTGTAATTTGGATCGTCTCAAACATAATTTTTTAAATATTAAGGAGTTTGTCCGATGTCAATACTAATTTATGAAATCGAAACTGGACAGAATATCAAATTAAGGAAGTTATGTGGTAGATTGAACGAATTTTGGTACGGATTTTTATTATTTATGAACCAAACGGAAACTGTCATGTCAATCATCACAACTAACTATAGAGTACACGTGGGCAGTAGTAGAATCGCCCTGTTGTCAGTTGAATTTTTCCCCAAAAAATTCACAAAGGCTAACCCCTTAACAAATTTGTTAATTTTGGGTCCGTCTCAAAATCAATATATTCTTTAAAATTATTAACAATAGAGTTCTCCCATTGTCAAATTACCAATTTACTGTCAAATCAGACAGAAATTGACAGATTTACGGAAGTTTATTTTACTTTAAGCGGGATCTTTGGGTACGGATTTCTTACTTATTTATGAACCAAACCGGGAACTGTCACTGTCAATCATCACGACTAACTATAGAGTACACGTGTGCAGTAGTAGAATCGCCCTGTTGTGCAGTTGAATTTTTCGCCAAAAAATTCACAAAGGCTAACCCCTTAACAAATTGTTAATTTTGGGTCCGTCTCAAAATCAATATATTCTACAAAATTATTAACAAGGGAGTTCTCTCATTGTCAAATAACCAATTCAGTGTCAAATCGGACAGAAATTGACAGATTAGGAAGTTTTTTTAACTTTTGGGGGGATTTTTACCTTTTTACCAAGAACCCCGGAATTCACCAATTTTAGATAACTCATAGATGGTTGTGGTTTTTGGAAATTAAATTTTTCCAAAAAATTAAAATCCCCCTTAAAAATTTTTTAAATTTTTAAAAATTAAAATAATTTTATTTAAAAATAAACAATAATTTCAATGGCAAATAACCAAATTTTCGTAAATGAAAAATTGGTTTTCGGAATTTATTTTTTTTAGCCCCGGGACTTTTTTTTCATTTTTTAAACCAAAAAAAAGTTTACTGTCATATAAACTCATGATCCCCCAAAATAGAACCCCTTTTTTTTAATTTTCCCAAAAAACAAAATAAAATTTTTAAAAAATTTTTTAAATTTTTTTCCTTTCCCAATTTTAAAATTATTTAAAATTATTACTAAAGTTTTTTTGGGCAAAAAAAAAAATTAATTTTTTAAACGGACGAAAAGCGATTTAGGAATTTTTAATTTTTAGAGGAATTGGGTACGGATTTTTATTATTTTTCCAAAAAATTCAGCAACTACAAAATTTTAATTGGGCGTTTAAAATCCCCTTTGGGCTTTACCCCAAAAAAAATTCCCAAAAACCCCCTTTCAAATTTTAATTTTGGGGCCCTTTAAAAAATTTAAAATTTTAAAAAAATTTAACTAGGGTTTTCCTTTTTCAAAAAACCCAAATTATTTTAACACGGGTTCGTTTAGGAATTTATTAACTTTTCGGGACTTTGGGGGAAAGGTTTTTTTCCTTTTTTGCAAAGGGAATTTGCAATCCAAAGACTAAAAATTTTAAAATGGGATAAAAGGTTTTTTCATTAATTTTTAAAAAATTCCCAAAGTCCCCTTCAAATTTTTTTTTGGGGCCTCCAAATCAATAAATTTTAAAAATTTTTAACGATTTTTATTGTCAAAAACTTTATTTAAAAGAAAAATCAGTTTTTGGGGTTTTTTTAAAATTTAACATCTTTGGGGACGTTCTTTAATGCCAAAGGGAATGTTTCCAAATCACAAAATAACTTAATTTGATGGGCGTTAAAAATTTTTTAAAAATTTAAAATTTTTTTCCCCAAAAAATTTAAAAAAAAACCCCAAAATTTTTAAAATTTTGGGGTTTAAATAAAAATTCTTTTTTTTTCTTAAAAAAAACCGATTTCCCCTTGTCAATCCCCTTTTATTTCAAATGGACAAAATTTCAGATTTACGGGTTTATTTAAATTTTTGGGAAAAATTTAGGCTTTTTTTTAAAAAAGGGCTTCATCATATAAACTAACTATAGAGTACACGTGGGCAGTAGTAGAATCGCCCTGTTGTGCAGTTGAATTTTTCCCCAAAAAATTCACAAAGGCACCTTAACAAATTTGTTAATTTTGGGTCCGTCTCAAAATCAATATATTCTTTAAAATTATTAACAATAGAGTTCTCCCATTGTCAAATAACCAATTTACTGTCAAATCAGACAGAAATTGACATATTTACGGAAGTTTATTTTACTTTAAGCGGGATCTTTGGGTACGGATTTCTTACTTATTTATGAACCAAACCGGGAACTGTCACTGTCAATCATCACGACTAACTATAGAGTACACGTGTGCAGTAGTAGAATCGCCCTGTTGGCAGTTGAATTTTTCGCCAAAAAATTCACAAAGGCTAACCCCTTAACAAATTTGTTAATTTTGGGTCCGTCTCAAAATCAATATTCTACAAAAATTTTTAACAAGGGAGTTCTCTCATTGTCAAATAACCAATTCAGTGTCAAATCGGACAGAAATTGACAGATTTACGGAAGTTTATTTAACTTTGAGCGGGATCTTTGGGTACGGATTTCTTACTCATTTATGAACCAAACCGGGAACTGTCACTGTCAATCATCACAACTAACTATAGAGTACACGTGGGCAGTAGTAGAATCGCCCTGTTGTGTAGTTGAATTTTTTGCCAAAAAATTCACAAACGCTAACCCCTTAACAAATTTGTTAATTTTGGGTCCGTCTCAATTTCAATATATTATTTAAAATTATTAACAATGGAGTTCTCCTATTGTCAAATAACCAATTCATTGTCAAATCGGACAGAAATTGACAGATTTACGGTAGTTTATTTAAATTTGAGAGGAATATTTGGGTACGGATTTCTTACTTATTTATGAACCAAACCGGGAACTGTCACTGTCAATCATCACAACTAACTATAGAGTACACGTGGGCAGTAGTAGAATCGCCCTGTTGTGCAGTGAATTTTTCCCCCAAAATTCACAAAGGCTAACCCCTTATCAAATTTGTTAATTTTGGGTCCGTCTCAAAATCAATAAATTCTTTAAAATTATTAACAATAGAGTCCTCCCATTGTCAAATAACCAATTCATTGTCAAATCGGACAGAAATTGACAGATTTACGGAAAATTTATTTAACTTTGAGCGGGATCTTTGGGTACGGATTTCTTACTTATTTATGAAAACAACCGGGAACTGTCACTGTCAATCATCACGACTAACTATAGATTACACGAGTGCAGTAGTAGAATCGCCCTGTTGTGCAGTTGAATTTTTCGCCAAAAAATTCACAAAGGCTAACCCCTTAACAAATTTGTTAATTTTGGGTCCGTCTCAAAATCAATAAATTCTTAAAAATTATTAACAATAGAGTTCTCCCATTGTCAAATAACCAATTCATTGTCAAATCGGACAGAAATTGACAGATTTACGGAAGTTTATTTAACTTTAAGCGGGATCTTTGGGTACGGATTTCTTACTCATTTATGAACCAAAACCCGGGAACTGTCACTGTCCAATCATCACGACTAACTATAGAGTTGGGCGTGGGCAGTAGTAGAATCGCCCTGTTTTGCAGTTAAATTTTTTGCCAAAAAATTCACAAAGGCTAACCCCTTATCAAATTTGTTAATTTTGGGTCCGTCTCAAAATCAATAATTCTTTTAATTATTAACACTAGAGTTCTCCATTGTCAAATAACCAATTCATGTCAAATTTGGACAGAAATTGACAGATTTACGGAAGTTTATTTAAATCTCAGAGGAATATTTGGGCACGGATTACTTACTTATTTATCAACCAAACCGGGAACTGTCACTGTCAATCATCACAACTAACTACAGAGTACACGTGGCAGTAGTAGAATCGCCCTGTTGTGCAGTTGAATTTTTCCCCAAAAAATTCACAAAGGCTAACCCCTTAACAAATTTGTTAATTTTGGTCCGTCTCAAAATCAATATATTCTTTAAAATTATTAACAATAGAGTTCTCCCATTGTCAAATTACCAATTTACTGTCAAATCAGACAGAAATTGACAGATTTACGGAAGTTTATTTACTTTAAGCGGATCTTTGGGTACGGATTTCTTACTTATTTATGAACCAAACCGGGAACTGTCACTGTCAATCATCACGACTAACTATAGAGTACACGTGTGCAGTAGTAGAATCGCCCTGTTGTGCAGTTGAATTTTTCGCCAAAAAATTCACAAAGGCTAACCCCTTAACAAATTTGTTAATTTTGGGTCCGTCTCAAAATCAATATATTCTACAAAATTATTAACAAGGGAGTTCTCTCATTGTCAAATAACCAATTCAGTGTCAAATCGGACAGAAATTGACAGATTTACGGAAGTTTAAATAACTTTAAGCGGGAACTTTGGGTACGGATTTCTTACTCATTTATGAACCAAACCGGGAACTGTCACTGTCAATCATCACAACTACTATAGAGTACACGTGGGCAGTAGTAGAATCGCCCTGTTGTGCAGTTGAATTTTTTGCCAAAAAATTCACAAAGGCTAACCCCTTATCAAATTTGTTAATTTTGGGTCCGTCTCAAAAAAAATTAATTCTTAAAAATTATTAACAATAGAGTTCTCCTATTGTCAAATAACCAATTCATTGTCAAATCGGACAGAAATTGACAGATTTACGGAAGTTTATTTAAATTTGAGAGGAATATTTGGGTACGGATTTCTTACTTATTTATGAACCAAACCGGGAACTGTCACTGTCAATCATCACAACTAACTATAGAGTACACGTGTGCAGTAGTAGAATCGCCCTGTTGTGCAGTTGAATTTTTCGCCAAAAAATTCACAAAGGCTAGACCCTTAACAAATTTGTTAATTTTGGGTCCGTCTCAAAATCAATATATTCTTTAAAATTATTAACAATAGAGTTCTCCCATTGTCAAATAACCAATTTACTGTCAAATCAGACAGAAATTGACAGATTTACGGAAGTTTATTTTACTTCAAGCGGGATCTTTGGGTACCGATTTCTTACTTATTTATGAACCAAACCGGGAACTGTCACTGTCAATCATCACGACTAACTATAGAGTACACGTGTGCAGTAGTAGAATCGCCCTGTTGTGCAGTTGAATTTTTCGCCAAAAAATTCACAAAGGCTAACCCCTTAACAAATTTGTTAATTTTGGGTCCGTCTCAAAATCAATATATTCTACAAAATTATTAACAAGGGAGTTCTCTCATTGTCAAATAACCAATTCATTGTCAAATCGGACAGAAATTGACAGATTTACGGAAGTTTATTTAACTTTGAGCGGGATCTTTGGGTACGGATTTCTTACTTATTTATGAACAAAACCGGGAACTGTCACTGTCAATTATCACGACTAACTATACAGTAGACGTAGGCAGTAGTAGAATCGCCCTGTTGTGCAGTTGAATTTTTTGCCAAAATATTCACAAAGCTAACCCCTTAACAAATTTGTTAATTTTGGGTAAGTCTCAAAATCAATATATTATTTAAAATTATTAACAATAGAGTTCTCCCATTGTCAAATAACCAATTTACTGTCAAATCAGACAGAAATTGACAGATTTACGGAAGTATTTTACTTAAGCGGGATCTTTGGTACGGATTTCTTACTTATTTATGAACCAAACCGGGAACTGTCACTGTCAATCATCACAACTAACTATAGAGTACACGTGGGCAGTTGTAGAATCGCCCTGTTGTGCAGTTGAATTTATCGCCAAAAATTCACAAAGGCTAACCCCTTATCAAATTTGTTAATTTTGGGTCCGTCTCAAAATCAATAAATTCTTTAAAATAATTAACAATAGAGTTCTCCCATTGTCAAATAACCAATTCATTGTCAAATCGGACAGAAATTGACAGATTTACGGAAGTTTATTTAACTTTGAGCGGGATCTTTGGTACGGATTTCTTACTTATTTATGAAACAAACCGGGAACTGTCACTGTCAATCATCACGACTAACTATAGAGTACACGAGTGCAGAAGTAGAATCGCCCTGTTGTGCAGTTGAATTTTTCGCCAAAAATTCACAAAGGCTAACCCCTTAACAAATTGTTAATTTTGGGTCCGTCTCAAAATCAATATATTCTACAAAATTATTAACAAGGGAGTTCTCTCATTGTTAAATAACCAATTCAGTGTCAAATCGGACAGAAATTGACAGATTTACGGAAATTTATTTAACTTTGAGCGGATCTTTGGGTACGGATTTCTTACTTATTTATGAACCAAACCGGAACTGTCACAGTCAATTATCACGACTAACTATACAGTAGACGTAGGCAGTAGTAGAATCGCCCTGTTGTGCAGTTGAATTTTTTGCCAAAATATTCACAAAGGCTAACCCCTTAACAAATTTGTATATTTTGGGTCCGTCTCAAAATCAATATATTATTAAAATTATTAACAATAGAGTTCTCCCATTGTAAAATTGACAGATTTACGGAAGTTTAAATAACTTTAAGCGGGAACTTTGGGTACGGATTTCTTACTCATTTATGAACCAAACCGGGAACTGTCACTGTCAATCATCACAACTAACTATAGAGTACACGTGGCAGAAGTAAGCCGCCCTGTTGTGCAGTTGAATTTTTTGCAAAAAATTCACAAAGGCTAACCCCTTATCAAATTTGTTAATTTTGGGTCCGTCTCAAAATCAATAAATTCTTAAAAATTCTTAACAATAGAGTTCTCCCATTGTCAAATAACCAATTCATTGTCAAATCGGACAGAAATTGACAGATTTACGGAAGTTTATTTAATTTTAAGCGGGATCTTTGGGTACGGATTTCTTACTCATTTATGAACCAAACCGGGAACTGTCACTGTCAATCATCACGACTAACTATAGAGTAGACGTGGGCAGTAGTAGAATCGCCCTGTTGTGCAGTTGAATTTTTTGCCAAAAAATTCACAAAGGCTAACCCCTTATCAAATTTGTTAATTTTGGGTCCATCTCAAAATCAATAAATTCTTTAAAATTATTAACAATAGAGTTCTCCCATTGTCAAATAACCAATTCATTGTCAAATCGGACAGAAATTGACAGATTTACGGAAGTTTATTTAACTTTAAGCGGGATCTTTGGGTACGGATTTCTTACTTATTTATGAACCAAACCGGGAACTGTCACTGTCAATCATCACGACTAACTATAGAGTAGACGTGGGCAGTAGTAGAATCGCCCTGTTGTGCAGTTGAATTTTTTGCCAAAAAATTCACAAAGGCTAACCCCTTATCAAATTTGTTAATTTTGGGTTCGTCTCAAAATCAATAAATTCTTTTAAATTATTAACAATAAAGTTATCCCATTGTCAAATAACCAATTCATTGTCAAATCGGACAGAAATTGACAGATTTACGGAAATTTATTTAAATTTGAGAGGAATATTTGGGTACGGATTTCTTACTTATTTATGAACCAAACCGGGAACTGTCACTGTCAATCATCACAACTAACTTTAGAGTACACGTGGGCAGTAGTAGAATCGCCCTGTTGTGCAGTTGAATTTTTCCCCAAAAAATTCACAAAGGCTAACCCCTTAACAAATTTGTTAATTTTGGGTCCGTCTCAAAATCAATATATTCTTTAAAATTATTAACAATAGAGTTCTCCCATTGTCAAATAACCAATTTACTGTCAAATCAGACAGAAATTGACAGATTTACGGAAGTTTATTTAACTTTGAGCGGGATCTTTGGGTACGGATTTCTTACTTAATTATGAACCAAACCGGGAACTGTCACTGTCAATTATCACGACTAACTATACAGTAGACGTAGGCAGTAGTAGAATCGCCCTGTTGTGCAGTTGAATTTTTTGCCAAAATATTCACAAAGGCTAACCCCTTAACAAATTTGTTAATTTTGGGTCCGTCTCAAAATCAATATATTATTTAAAATTATTAACAATAGAGTTCTCCCATTGTCAAATAACCAATTTACTGTCAAATCAGACAGAAATTGACAGATTTACAGAAGTTTATTTTACTTTAAGCGGGATCTTTGGGTACGGATTTCTTACTTATTTATGAACCAAACCGGGAACTGTCACTGTCAATCATCACGACTAACTATAGAGTACACGTGTGCAGTAGTAGAATCGCCCTGTTGTGCAGTTGAATTTTTCGCCAAAATATTCACAAAGCTAACCCCTTAACAAATTTGTTAATTTTGGGTAAGTCTCAAAATCAATATATTATTTAAAATTATTAACAATAGAGTTCTCCCATTGTCAAATAACCAATTTACTGTCAAATCAGACAGAAATTGACAGATTTACGGAAGTTTATTTTACTTTAAGCGGGATCTTTGGTACGGATTTCTTACTTAATAATGAACCAAACCGGGAACTGTCACTGTCAATCATCACAACTAACTATAGAGTACACGTGGGCAGTTGTAGAATCGCCCTGTTGTGCAGTTGAATTTATCGCCAAAAAATTCACAAAGGCTAACCCCTTATCAAATTTGTTAATTTTGGGTCCGTCTCAAAATCAATAAATTCTTTAAATTATAACAATAGAGTTCTCCATTGTCAAATAACCAATCATTGTCAAATCGACAGAAATTGACCAGATTTACGGAAGTTTATTTA
>JAMZAV010007597.1:0-30102 GCA_024449915.1 Sweltsa coloradensis
AATGTCGTCAAGAGATATTTCATCAACTCATCCAGAGGAAAGGTAGGTTCCGAACAGGGACTGTACCTTAATTCACATTCGGAACTCGCTATGATCATCTGAAATCATGTTTGTTTATCATCTATTGTAGATAAAATTTTGTAGCAAGGCACATCCATCATAGCGATCGATTTCATCGTTTTAAGATTGATTTAGCAGATGTGTTAGGCACCTGTGAATGCTGACCCAATTTTTCGTCGGAAACCTGCCCAGGGTGCGATGCATGCCCCATTCCAGGTGTAACATGGAGTTAGCACAATTATTGTGAAGGGATGTCTTAGAGCTCGGCAAAAACCTTCCTCGTCCAGACCCTGGAGTTCATCAGGTATTCAAATTAGTTCGCCTCCCACCAGGTTGAAACACGATGCTATGCGCATGCGCAATGACGTCACGCCTGACTTGCAGTGATTGATGTCGGTACCGGGAACCTCGAGGTGAGTTGTTGTCCCCAGAGGCGACGAGCGCACCCACACGAGTCACCCTCTTCTCGGACCCGCGTTCTTCTTCTTAATCCCTGTGACGTCAGAGAATCAGAGTTGACTTCACTGAGGAGACTGTTGTACTTGTAGCGGCCTTCAGACCATGCCGACAGTGTTGGCTCGAGCGTTAAGAGCTCGACTCTGATTCGGCAGGTCCCGGGTTCAAATCCCATCGAGATTCGAGACCGACAATCCTGACTGAAGGTTTTTTCCGAGGTTTTCGTCAGTCGTTAATGCGAATGCAAGGGATTGAGTCCTCTTAAATAGCCCTCGGACATCCCTTCACAATTGTCCTATCCGTCGTAGCTAGTCACCTGAAGAGGGTCACACCGGTTAAATCCGATATGTATACCCTACAGCGGGCATCCTACAAAAATGTATTTATTTTATGTCGCGGTGCAGTAACAAGGCTGTTACTTTGACGAGAGAAATGGAGAGTTCTTGCGATGAGGAGACAACCGATGAAGAGCAATTGGACTCGCCAGAAGACCGGCGACCAATCCCGGACCTGACAATACCATTTGAAAGTTTTTCTTAAAGCCAATGTTTGGATGAACTGAGACTTCAAAACTGGCCATTCCGTCCCAGCTATTAAAATACCATGCATACAAGTTACACAAGCGACATGTCCGCCATTATACGATATAACTCATCTACATAAAGGGTATTTTAAAAGTGTCTCCTTAGCCCCCAATGCTAGAATGGAGTCGAGTATTAGAAAAAAGCTATTTGCCATTCCATTTAACAACAAATACCAACATGCCCCCCCCTGTTCTAGGACATGGTTCCCTATGATATAACCATTACATAAAGGGTTTTTTAAAAAAGTTTTTCCTTAGCCACAAGGCGAATGCTGGGTGAAGTAGTCTTGTAAAAAATCTCTCATTCCATCCAGGTTTAAAAAAGGTTTGGGCCCTAATTTCCCCAACAACAGCGCACCCCATGAAACTTTGTCATAACTTTCGTATTAACATGGCTTTCATTAAAAATGTGTAAATGCAAATCATAAACTTTGACAGAAAAAAATATCCTTTGGTTTTCTGGTGTCGAGACACTTAAATGTCATTTAAATTAAATTTTATTTAGGATCTTGTTTGTTTACGGGCCATTGTTTTGTTTTTAAAGGATTTTTAAGAGTGATCAATGACAAACAAAAAAAATATAAATACAAATTTACATAAAAATTTATTTTTTCTCGAAGTGATGTACAAACCAACGGGTTTTTCTGTGCCCCCCCGACTAAGAGTAGCTCGTTCCGTGTGGGACGCACTATAGTCACGTGGTCAAGGTTGCCTCACCAGCTGCTGTGTCCCTATGAAGTGTTGCTCATAATTATATCCACGGGGCCTAGGCCTAGACTAGGGGGATCCTCCTAAAATGAGGCATGGGAGACCAAGGCTTACAATATAAAGAAAAAAAAATAACATTTTGAAATGTAAACAAAAAAAGAAGGATGTTGGGGAAATGGGCTTTTTAAAAAGAATCAATTTCCCGCAGCAGCTGTTGAGGAAACCTCGGTAAAATGTTTAGAAAAGTGTTTGGCGGGTATTGATTGAAACTATGTAGTTGATTGATTGTGTTTGATGTGCTTTGATGATGGTGTTTCGATGAAAAAAGAATGTCGAAAAATGAAAGTGAAGTTATATTTTGATACAATTTTTTAAAAGTTTTTTAGGAACTTGCCCCCATTAAAAACCCTTTTTTGCAAGGATAATAAAAATAAATATAAAAAAAACTCGTTGTGAGAGAGTACACGTGCAGTGGCGTTTTCAAGGGAGGGGAAAGGGGGGGAAAACCCCCCCCTTTATTTTTTATTTATTTTTTATTTATTTAACGTCTATCCTATTCATTATAAAATGATTTCAAAGGAGGCAACTAAATAAAAACAAATTTCATAGAGCAGCCAACCAAAGAAACCCTTTAAGTAAATAATTGAAATAGTAATTTACAACAATGCTTAAAAACTCAAAAAAATTTGTAAACAAAAAAAAAAGGGTATTAATGCAATTTAAAATGAATCGAATATATAAAAAGGGGGGGGGGAAATAAAAAAAAAAAAAAGAAAAAAAAAAAGAAAAGAAAAAAAAAAAAAAGAAAAAAGAAAAAAGGAAGAAAAAAAAGAAAGAAAGAAAGAAAAAAGAAAAAAAAAAAAAATTAAAAAAAAAAAAACGAAAAAAAAAAAAAAATTTATTAGACGACCCCCTAAAAACGAATGGGAGGTTTCCCAAAAAATCGGGAAACAGAAAAATCGGGGAGTCCCAATCTTTCGGGGAAGAAACCACCGAACGCGAATCTTCATTTTTGTTTTCCCAAAAACTTTTCTTGTGTTAAAAATCTTGAAAACAATTTAGTAAAAAAAAAGATTTTGGCCCTTTAATATTAATTATATCAGATATATAATTATTTAAATTTTTTAAAGAAAAAAAAACTGTAACAGCAATGATACAGGAACCTAACTCAATTTGGGAAGTTCCCCCAGGGGGGCGGCAACCAGACAATCTGGAAAAAAAATATCATTGAAAATACATTGAATCCCTTCAAAATCAAAGAAATAATAAACAAACAAAGAGAACAGAAAAATCAAAAATTAAAACATATGAATAAAATTTAAAATTTAAAAAACCACAGTGCCAATGCCACAAAAAAATACCCAAAAATAAATTTCTTCTTTTTCTTGGGGGTTTTATCTTTGCTTAAATTTTTTTATTTTTAAAATTGTACTATTCCTAGCTAAAGTAAATTTGGCTTCTAAATCATAAGAAATTGAATTCCCAAAAAGGAAATACTCCTCTGTACAAATGACTTTTTTAAATGATTCAAAATTTTAAATTTGGAACCTTTCAAAGGTTCATTAAAATAGAATTTCTATCACATCAACAATTAAAAAAAATTTTGGGGTAAAATACCTAAAATACATCCCTTTTAAATACTTTGTATGTTTTTCCAAAGTACGCAAATTTTCCATTCTTTCCTCTCGTAAAAGAAATCAGATGAAATTTTGGCTTATAGGAATTGAATAAAACCAGAGGGTAAATTTTCTCTTCTAAAGTACAACCCATATTCGGTAGAAGGTCTTACTCCCCAAAACCCAAAACTAAACAATAATAAATAAAGAGTAAAATATAAAAATTTACAAGTAACTTTAACATTCTCTCTGTTAAAACCTCTTCATTCTACTTAAAAATTCCTTTTGGGGCTGATGATATTTTAAATTCATACTATTCATAAGTTTTTAAAAATTTTAAAATTTTAAAATCAAAAAAAAACCCCCAAAAATTTTAAATTTTTTATACTCTAGAAATTAGCTTCCCATTAAAATTTCCCACGTCAAATAAAATTTCTTTCATGTTCTACATTACCCTTATAAAAAAATCAAAAAATTTGTTTTACTAAAATTTAATATCAAGTTCGTGATTTTTTTAAACCCAATCATCCTCCTCTTTAAAACTTTTTAAGCCGTTTTACGATCTCTTTTCCCAATCCAACCTTCTAAATAAAAGCCCAAAGTCATCAGCATAAAAATATAATGATTCCCCCCATTAAAGTAATTATCATCTATGTAAAGAATAAAAAAAAGGGTCCTAATATTGATCCTTGTGGTACTCCAAAAAATATTTTAAAATTTTTTTGGAACTATTTTTTTGCAAGATTGATAAACTTTTTTCTTTTTAAAATAACCGCTAATTTTGATAACAAAAAAGGGAAATTTATGTTTTTACCTGTTTTTTTTTTATTAAAAGAGGTAAAAAAGGTACTAAATCAAATGTTTTTCCTAAGACAACAAAACAGCCCCAAACCCTTTCCCATTCCGCTTGTAAACCCCCTCTATAGAAAAAAATCTGTAAATGCTAGAAGGGCACTTTGCTTTGGATCTCCCTTTCCTAAAAACATTTTGGTTTTTTCATTTTAAACCTTCAGAGCACCCATTTCTGTAAAAACCCTCATGGGCAAAATATTTTCAATAATTTTCCCTAAAATTGGAAAAGAGTTGATTTTAGGCCCGATAAAAATTTCCCTATCACCTTTTTCCCTTTAAACCCTTAAAAATGGGTGTTACCCTTGCCAATTTCAGCTGGGGGGGGGAAAATCACCTACAAAAAAGGGAAATGGGAATTAGTACGCTAATAATCCGCTTTTGGGATGCGCTTTTCTTAATACTATGCAGGGAATCTTTTTAAAGTTTTGTCGAGCTTTAATTTTAAGGGTTTAATTGCTGAAATGACTTCTTCATTAGTTACCTTTACATGCGGGAGATCATCGGGCTTTTTTCTTTTTAAAAATTTTTAAAATTTTCCCAAATTTTCACTGAAAAATTAATCGTTCACAAAAAAACTTTTTTTGTAACAAAAAGCAAAAATTTTAGGATTAAGGTAGGGATACCCCATTCTCCCGTCAAAGAGGTATGCTACACTCATTTTTCACTTTGTTTTCCTGGGCAACTTATTAAAAAACTGAACCCTAAAGATTTTAAGAAATATCATTATCAAAAAAAGACTTAAAATGCTCACGCTTAGAAAAAAGAATCGATTTTTTACCTTATTTCTAACTTTTTGTATTCCCCCAAGTTTATGGCCTTCTAAAAATTCTGAATTCTTTGGGGGGGAAGTGGTCTCTCCATGCATGGGGTTTCCTAATATCTGCTGTTAACCATGGGGGTGGTTTTCCCTTTTTTTCTTTAAATTTTAAGGGGGGGGCTTGCCATTAGAAATTTCCCCGGTTACTTTTAAAAAACATTTCTAATTTATCATCGGGAAATTAAACCCCCTTTCCAATTTTGGGCAATGGGGCCACTTTATATTCTTCATTTACCTGCTTCCAAACAAAAATTTTTATAATTTCTGATTTACAAAATTTAGGAAGAAAATTTTTCTTTTTAATCTTACGAAAAAAATAAAAAAATTTTGATCATTAAACCTTTCACTTATAAGAAAGAAAATGAATAATTTTTTTCATTTTGATTTACATAAAAATGATCAAATTTAAAAAGCCCGACCTATTATTTAAACCCTAGTAAAGATTTTTTCAAATTTCACCATCCCTGTGATCTAGTGAGAATTTTTAAAAGATTTTTCTGTAAAAGTCTTTTTACTCCAAAAACCCAAAGTTGAAATCACCTAGAAAAAAAAATCATTAGCTTCCAAATTTTAAAATTTTTTACTAAACTATCAAAACAATCTGAAAATTCTTTTAACTTTACGTGTGGAGCTTTTAAAATGCTGTAAAAAAACTTTGGGTTTTCCCTTTTGGGGCCAGAATTTAACGGCCGCAACTCTAACACCCTCGGAAATTTTTAAATTTACACTCAAATACACTTGACATGAACTTCTCAGCAAAAAATAACAAAAACCCCCCCTACCCTTTCACGAAACAAATCTAAGCTTTTTTAAATTTTCAACAGTAAAAAAACCATCTGGCAGATTCATCTAAATATGTTTTTTACAGCAAGCAAAAATATCAAAAATTGTTTCTTTTCAAGAAAAAACCCTCCCAAATGATCTATATACCCTTTTCCAAAATTCCCTATATTTAAAATGTCCAAGCTTTATTCCTTTTTGCAATACTGGGAAACCTTTAGAAAAATTTATCATTACTTTGAACTTTCGTCGACTCATGATTAAAAAAAAATGTGTACCCTTGAGGGGGAAAAAAACAATTCATACAGTACCATCCGGGGAAATCTTCTTGTTCTAATCTTTAGTTCATAGACATCTTTAACCCACATTGAAGACACTTTCTGGGATTCCAAATTTACCTTTCACTTATTGCTTCCCGTCCAAGCTGAATCGAAAGTCTATGGCTCATATTTTATAAACATTCGATGAAAAAAAACTTTACAAAATTTCGTAACACTTTTGGCTTTTTTTTTATATTTTTTTCTGCAATTACACCGGGACAATACTTAAAACCCTTTTGAATGAAAATGAATCAATTTAAAATCAAAAACTTATATAATTCAAAAAACCCTTTTTCTGCTGTCGAAATGTAAACAAAAATTTTGACACTTGGGTTTTAAAAAAAAAATAAAAAACTTTAAAGTAGCTTTTTGAGGTTTTCCCCAGTTTAAATTTTTAAAAACTTTAAAAACCCCACAAATCTGTAAATAAAGCCCGGGGTTTTGTCAACTACTAAGTATTTTTCCCAAAAATAATATATAAAACCTTGTCTTTGGGACAAGTAAAGGGTTTTAAAAAAGATTTTTAAAACTAAAATGAACTAAATTTAAAATTCTGTCAGAATCAAAAAAAAACTTCAATTTTCTATTTTATTTTCAGCTTTTCCCACACAATTGGGGTAAAACAATAAATTTTGCTGGAAAAAAATGAAAAATAAAACTTCCCCTTTAATGTCACTCGTAGTTAATTCTAGAAGATAAGATGCAGTCAAAATTTGAAGGGTTTCTTGTATTTCCGTGAAAAGATAAAAAATTTATCAGGTTTTTTTCTAAGTTTGACTTTGGAAAAAAGACAAACGCTTGAAAAAAAGGTAAAGAGAATATAGAAAATTACAAACTACCATTGCCCAAAACGGGATTGTAGTAGATAAAAAATTTGGTTTGGTGTTTTAAAAATTTAAAAACGCACGATTTTTCCCCAAAAAGACCTGAAAAGAAATTTTTGTTTAAAAACAGGATTTTGTAGTAAATGTTGGCCCCAAAAAATGCCCTCGAAGGAGAAGATTTTTGGGGGGGGGTTTGCCACTTAGCTTTCGGCACATCTATGAATAATTGGTTACAAACCCCCCCCCCCTTTATAATTTCCCGGGTACGCCACTGTCACGGGGATGAAAAGCGGTTAGTGGTTTTCTTTTTCCGGGGAAGGCGCACAGTTACACACCACCACACATTTTGGACTTTTTACGGCGGACATGTTGTTCATTTAACCCTAATTTTAGTGCAACTATCTTGACATGAAAGTCAAAAAATAAATCAAGTTAACATAATAATTAAAGTGAAAATGAAAATATAAAATATAACAAATCTAAATTTAATGAAAAATTTAGAAGAGTGCGAAAATAAAGAATTTAAAGTAGCATTCTTGGATTTTGATATAATGGAACTGAAAGCGATGAAACAGTAAATATTTTAAAAAACAAATGGAAAAAAGGAATTTTTAAAAAAATAACTAAAGGTGAAATTCCCCATCAAAACATGCTAAATTTCATTTTTTAGGGCCCCAAAAAAATTTAAAAATTTTAAAAATATTCTGACGAACGAATTTAAAACGTGTTTCGTAGGGCCTATATTTGTATTTATATCGCATTATAACTGATTGGATTTTCAAGCAAATTTTAAACATTGTTTTAATTGGTTAGGACAGGAGCGAGCAAACACTGTTTAAATTATCTAAACTTCAAAATTTTTAAAATTATAAATTCATTTTTTACATTTGTTCTAATTGTCCCTTTTGTGTTTTTGTTTGTTTTTTTTTTTTTTTTTACTACTTTTTTTTTGGGTTACCCTAATCGCTCGCCTCATGCAACCACCTACATAAAAACGTAGCTGACAAAGGTCCACCGAATAGAAATTATGTAAGACAATGCTTCTGAACCAATATATAATTTTATTTTAGTCAATTCTTGAGAAACCACACGTGGTGTAATCTGGTGTAACCGAGGAGGTTCTATGTAGTAACTGGTGGTCACAGGACGGACGTTACAACATGGTCTCGGTGCCGAGGATAAGTGACAGATGACACACATCACGGACTCAAGTAATAGACAAACTAGAATATCAACATCCTATTCGATAAGCATTAATATTATTACCGACAGTGTTGACTGTGATTCGGGAGGTCCCGGGTTCAAATCCCGTCGAGACCGGCAATCCTGACTCAAGTTTTACTCCGCAAGGGATTGCGTCCTCGAGCATCCCTTCACAATTGTCCGAACTCCAATCTAGTTAGAGGGGCTTGCGTTGCACCCTGGGTAAGTTTCCCACGAGAAATTTAATCATAATTGTTTCAGACAGTTCACTACAATTTATTTTTTTGAAAATTTTGATGTTTGAATGATGTAGCTTATCCATGTGGTAGTGATTGTACTTGACGTTTCGACTGTTGTAATAGTGCCGTGTGTACCTTTTCATAAGCCCGGAAGAGGGAGCGAAGCTAAGCAACAGATTCTTTCCGATTGTACAAAGTTCGTTATGAATGTACGTTATATATTATTATTTTATTTTTTTCGATTTGGATGGGTCGGGAAACACTCCCGTAGGTGAACTGTTATATTTAATACAGATCCAGGAATTAAAGTGTTTTCCCGACCATCCAATCCGAGAAAATATACCCTCGCTCATTACCTGCGTAGTAAATGATATTTATAGATAATGTTTTTTGGTCATTCACAGCAACAATTTTTCGATGCTTTATTGTTCATCGCATTCGTTCGATAACTTTACGACAATACAGAATAAATAGTTTTCCCGTCTCGGTGGTCTATTGGCTAAGGCGGGGGTGGTCCACCCGGAAGTGGGAGACTCGGGTTCGAACCCGATCGGGATGTATTTTTAATTTCTGGATGGATAATATTATTAATCTCACACTATTGATGGTAGAGGGAACCATTTGGTTTATATGTAATTTGGGTTCTAAAAGCCGCTCTCACAAAACTATTATTATTATATAAAGCCGTCCGCGTGGCACATAAATACTAAAAGGACGCATTGTCCAAGCATTGGCTCCTACGAGGACGTGGGTTCGAATCCACAATAGGGCTTGTTTTTTTCTAAAGTAGTCCATCAGCCGCCACATTCCCCACTCTCGTCTTGATGCCTTATTGCATCAATAGAGACGTTAAGCAACAACAAACATTACAACGTTACTAGATTCGAATTTGTACGTTTCGCATTATCCACCAGACCGTTGGGTGACTAGTGTTCGTCAGAGTATAGCTTTTACCGGCTTCAGCCTGCTCCTTGTAGGCTGACCTACACGTTAGAGAGCGCTAGTTTGCACTGATAGTCGCCCAATCCTATGGCAGTCAAGAGGAGTTAATCTGGTTGACTGGGGGGTCACTTCTGCTCATCAACAATTCGATCCTAGCGTTGTAGCGCATGCTAGTGTGACTATCTTACACTAATGACGCGCAATTTGATTGTATTTCGAAATCATATAACTTGCTGTTTGAAGTAAGATGCTTCTTTGGATCACAAATCCAAGGTTGGTAAAAATTATTGTTGCGATGTATTTTGCTGCGCATTTATCGCGTTATTCTTATACAATGTAATTTTTTGTTGAGGTTGATATTAGGCCTTCATTGAACATATTAATTGTTACTATGAGCCTTCCTTGGCAATTATTTTACTTTGATATGATGGTTGGGTGTAGAGCATCAACATACAAAACAACACAATAGTATTTTAAACATCATCCCTTATTTGTGTTTTGGGGTTGTAAGTTATTTATGTGTTATTAAAACAAATTGCTGATAGACCATTTCGCCGCGGAATATTTCTGTTGCCTAGAAATTAAATGTCCTAATGTAATTAATTAATTTATTAAAAATATGATATCTGGGTCTCTAAAGGAGTTGGGAGGGGGTGGGGTTGGAAAAAAAAAAAAAAAGATAACAAGAAAAAGAAAGCTAAACCTTAGAATTTTGTCGATTCAGTTTTGGTGTATTGGTAGGTATCATGTTGCGTCGGCGGGGGTGGGTAAATACTGTAAAATAATGTTACAATGATTTCCCGGATTATTTAACATTAATATTCGTTCCTAGCAAAATATGCAGTGTTGTTGTTAACAACTGTAAGAATACACATTTGTATTTGTTTTTACGATGATGGTACTTGGCCTGCGTCGAGTGAAATATAAATTAGAGTGAAATTAAAATATCATTTTTTTGCGAATACCACTATATAGGCATAGGTGCGTTAAAAAGAGTGTACAAAGAGTCATTTGGGCCCTTAGCTAGATGAGGTTGTCGCTCTGCCAGTGGGGTGTGTGGGTTGAACGCATTGTATTTTTGACGTTTGCCTCTTGTTTTGTATGCAATTAAAACATGCGTCTATCTATGGCGGTGCTGTGTTAGCCTGCCGGAATAGTGAAGATATATAATGTAGCTTTAATATTTGTGTTTGTGAATTTGATAGCAATTGGTTGTATAAGTCATGCCTAGTTGTAGACCATGCCCACCGTCAAGAAGAAGTTGGTATAGTTGTTCGTCAAACTTATTCCCGTTGGGGAACAGTATTTACGTAAATATGGACGCAACAACACATTTTCAACAACTCCCACTTCCAAGGATTTCTTTGCCTAAAACAGGCCAATAATACTTGATAAACACCAGTAGTATTGGTTGAATGTCAGCACGTCATTATTTTATCTTTGTGTGACGGAACAGTTAACAAAAGCCTTTCAACAATTGCTGAGAATTCGCTTGGAAATGCGAGTCCGCTTCACGATGGTCTAGTTCTCTCCAGTCCCATGTTGCCATTGTGCAATAATGCAACTGGGGGCAACAGCGCATAACGTGATCGCTGTGGGAGGACCGGAAGCAGCTCGTCCGGTCGGAGGATCCCATATCAGTCTCAGATGGCTTGCCCGGAATGGCCTTGTTTGAGTTACATGATGATTGACTTGCTCATTACGTCATCGGACACGAGTCGGGGGGGTGGGTAAAGACGGGGGTGGAACATCGAAAAGTTTCATGTTAAGTTGTATATTTTCTTAGTACTTTCTTATCTATTTTTCCGTCATTGTTGTTAATTAATTTGATTTACCGGTCGTCCCGCTGATTACCCATGCCTGGTTTAAGCAGCCCCATCAGTACGTCAACCCCAGCCGTGATTGGGAAACTTTTTTGGAAGGGAGATCCTCAAAGAGCATAGCACTTGTTAACCAACTATGATAGATGTATTTTTTTATACCAATGACCAATGATACCCCCAACAACAATTCGATCGAATATAACGTAGTGTCACTAGTCTACAATTACTGTACCGAAAATATGAGTCAAAAAATGCTCAATGTC
The DNA here is from genome assembly GCA_024449915.1 of Sweltsa coloradensis. Taxonomy (NCBI): domain Eukaryota; kingdom Metazoa; phylum Arthropoda; class Insecta; order Plecoptera; family Chloroperlidae; genus Sweltsa; species Sweltsa coloradensis. Next base: position 11,487 of record JAMZAV010007597.1, read on the forward strand.
AACCACCTTACATTTATAATTACCAGTAATTTATATTATTTTTAATAGTAAATACAAAAATGCTTAAAAAGCCGCAATATTGGGAGTACGTAGTGAATAAATGTGATAAAATAGTTTACTTTCTTCTCAAGCTATATATATTATGATGTTTTTACTACAAAACTACTGTTTTATAGTTATTCTAGTGTTGTTAAGTTCTCTATATAGCAACCAAACACTACCTGGCACAAACAATGCAACATGCGAACCGAAATGAAGGGCAAGTTCTCAGGTTGTCCTAGGATACCAACAAAACTACACATTGCACAATGTTTTAAATTAAAAAGTCGTGTTATGGAATCTATCTAACATTTTTAATTTTACCTCACATTTGAATGTAAGCGAGGGGACTTTGCGACTATTTTTATTCCTAGAATGGTGTTGTGTTTGTACTTTTAGTGTTTTGGTATGGTTGTTAATGGCTTGCCTTCATTATCGGTTCGCAGTTGCTTGTTGTGTCGTAAAGCGTTGCTATACTTGCCTATGACTATCCACTTCCAATGGGCTACCTAGCCACTTCGCAAACGTTTTTTCCAGTCGCGTTTGATGGATAGCGTTTATGGTTGATTATGTTTTATCCCCAATGGTTGTGTTTCTCAATCGTCATTGTTTGTCGTCATTGTCGTCATTATCATACAGAAGCAAAAGTGACCATGGTCGCGCTTCACCAATACGAGGGCGACCGGACTCGAGTCTGTAAAAGACCGCCTGAAACTAGAAGGCGAGCTCTGGCAGCCGTCCTAGCAACGGAAGCACTTATATATACGTAATAATCATTTCAGAGTTCGTGTCTGAATCGGCCTTGTTGATTTCTGGTCGTTGATTCGTCGGGTGTTCGCCTGTCCATACACTGATTGCTATATTTTTCATATTGAAATATCGATATTTGTTGTTGTATCGCTCACTCTCGATTGCGGTCGGGGCCTGCAGGGTTGCTTGGTCGCTTGATTTAAAGTCCCCCACTGAAAATCAGTTATATAACTGGTGGGTAGACTCTAAATAAATTTATTAATTTTATTTTTATTTTTTTTTTTTTTTTTTTATCGTCGTCGTGGACACCTCCTCCTTCCTTGACGCCTCCCCGACGACGTGACAATGACACGACGAACGATGACAAAGACCATGACGCCGCGACGTGAGAAAACCCCCTTCCTCCCATTACCAGTGTCTGGTTCTGACAGCATGGACTCCCTCCGCGCCATATCCCCTAGGCTAGATGGTGCATATGACCTAGACGTTGTTGGCGTCTAAATATAAACAAAAAACACAGACCGACCGTCACGAGTCTCGTTACGCGAAACGGTGTGTGGCGGCTGAGATCACATCGACCCATCGTTACCCTAAATGCCGAGTTTTATGAAAATATACTTTGATTATTGTTCCCCAAAATATAAAATAGACAGTTCCGTGATTTTCTACACGTTCCCATAAAGTTTCATCGAGATCGGAGAAGCCGTTTGCCCGGGTACGACGGGCCAAATGTCACGAAAATGTCGCATTAAAAATTCGAAACAAATCGTAAAAGCTTACGATATTCTGAGAAATATTTCTCGATTGTACGCCAAAATTGTGGAAGGTCCCCTCCAAACTTCATCAAGTATCGGATGTGCTGTTTGCCCCGTAGAGTGTAACGAACCAAAAAAAACACCAGAGCTATTCTTCTCAAGGGTAAGTGAAATTGAAATCTTCGCTACGCTCATCCAATTAGTACACACGTTCGCATACGATTCCAAATTTTATTCTATGTTTTAGTTGAATGGCGAAAGCGCGTGGAGAACAGAAAACATAACGTGTATGCATAATATCTAATGCAGAGGAGATAACTTAAAATTCGGAATGGGAATTATTTCAGCAAAGCCCCGAAACATACAAAACGCGTGTCTCTATAAATCGTCAAAATAATCGCATCGTCACCGAATCGAATTAAACTTTTAATTTCATGGCAAACCAGCAAATTCGCGACATTGTAATGACGTTTTGTTTTACTGGCCATGCGCTTTAATTGATTTTGCAAGTTTTGTAATTTTTGGGGCATAGCCGTTAATCATGTGTGTAATTATTTAAAGAGCTTTTTTAGAAAAGTCTCATACCACACATACCGACCTTAGTGTATGCATATAATTTACAGAATTACAGAAGCGAAGGTGCGATTTCATCAAACATAAGATCCATTTGTTCGGCACGTCGGCCACCAGAAAAGCGTTTTACGAATGATAGGAATTAAACCTTTAAATTGAGCTGTTGATCATTACTGTTTGTACAAATACAATACTAAATCAGTTCGTGACTTGAGTGGATAGACTCTAAATACGATTTATTTGATTTTACACGCCGAATTATGATATCATATTTTCAGGCCATATGGAGCATAGAGCTCATAAGTCCAACGCCCTGAAGACCCAACTAATTACTGTTCCGACACAGTATAAACACAAAAAACTTCTCAATAACTCATAGGCTCAGCTCACCCTATGGAATAATCCGTTTCACTCACCCGCACAGCAAAATACCTCGGTATTACGTCTTCTCACACTGCATGGCGAGCTCCATAGTCGGGATGTCATCTCCGTGCCCGCATCCGGATACCTGCTGACTCAGACTTCGAGGAACGCTTAAGGGGTGTGACTTCAACACTCCGTTTTTTACTTGTGACGCCGGCCTTCATCAGACCGCTTTTTGAGTATGCAGCGCCAGCGCTCTACCCGGTCCTTGGGCCGCTTCCTGCGGCTATATGTAGCTTGAACGCGAATCTTAAGAGAATCTCAGGTTACACCCTTGGACCATAAAATGACCTAGTTTACTGTGGTTCACCGTTATGGAAAAGCTGAGTCCATCGATTGTAAAGACTATGTGTCAAACTATTGTTCACAGACTGCTACACAATAACCGAGTGGAACTAATCATTTCTTTCCATTCCTAGACTCCACCAGGAAACCGAAATTCAAATACACCTCTTCCCATCCTTCTCTCCCTTCATTTCTCTCAGCCTTATCTAGTATTTCACCTATTCCCCTTTCTCCCCTAACTTCCTATTATAAATGTATCACTTTTGTACACCTTGTCAAAATGACCATACTGTTGTTGTTTGTTTTTACATATTATGTTTAGCTTTACAAATTATTTTCTCCGTTATGTCTGATGACACTTGTTTTCCTTTTATAGATGTATTGTGTTTTCCTTGCAACTTATGTGTTGTTGTTTGTTGTACCATTGTGACAGCTAGAGAGGAATTGTGCCCTACTGCCTTTGCTCGCCTAGCGGCGAGAAACATTCATTTAAATAAATAAGCGTCAGATGTCATAGGCTACTTGGAATGCTGCCGGGATGCGTCGGTCTAAGATGCGTTTGATGTGCACGTCTCAATTTACAAACAATCAGAGTTTTATTGATAGTCTCAGGGAATGCGATAATTAGGAGCGAGCTCCATTTATTCCAGGAACACTAGCCAGTGTCAAATCAACTATCGGGAAAACAGCTCCATATGCGTTTGGGAAACTACAAATAACTTTACTTAGACACACACAACACCCAAGCGTTATACCCTACAATTCGGCTATATTAAAATTACAGATCAATGTTGATTCGTGCAATAGCTGTGATAGATTTCCGCGATCCTTCCACTGCGAAGTTCAGAAGATATACCACCTCTATTTTAACACAAAATATACAAATATATTTTAATTCTGCTATTTAAATTACGTGAATAAAACTTGGCACACACGATTTATAAATTACATCAAGGGATGATACACCAAAATATATCAAATTTTTACGGTATTGTTTTGAGTTGGTTACAATAATTGTGCAACATTGTGGCGACATTCAAGTCATGATGACACTATCTATGTGTCGTTTACTTGCGAGTAGAACACATTGTTTCCTCTTCGAGAGGCGGAGTTCTTTTGTATGTCAGCTAATTGAATTCTATAAAATTTCAGTTTCCCGGAAGAGCTACCGGCGATGTATGACAATAGGTTTTAGACTGGATGTCATAAAAATTTTTAATTTAAAAAAAGGGATATAAAGTTTACCCAATAAAATTCATAACTTTTGAAATCATTTTTAAAAATTTAAAATAAAATGTTTGTGCAAAAAATGTAGATTTTTTGAAAGTTTTATCCACTTTGAGCGGAAAAAAGGGCCCTTTTTTTTAGGGGTTTTTAAGTATTTTTTATTTCCCAAAATAATGTAATAAAATGTTTAAAAACCCCGAAAAATGATGTCCGATTTTTTTTCATTCATAGTGGAAAAACTTACAAAAATCATACTTTTTGAAATAGCTTTTGATTTTGATTTTAATAAGACTTAAGAGTTAATTTTTTATTGGATAAACTTATTTTTTACTTTAGAAAAATATTTTTATGACACCCCTTGCTATTTTATTTCAATCTTCGGGTTTGTTGCTTTCCGGTACAAAATTGAATATATTTAAATTTAGCTGAATAAAAAGAACTCCCTCTCGAAGAGAAAAAGTGTTCTCCCCGCGATAACGCATTAACAAATGCCCGCAAAGACCGCAAGTTTTTTTTAAAACTAGTTATTTTTTTTAACTATGTTTTGTGTCAGGAATTTGGGGATGACGAAACTGACTTTTTTACTCCCCGGGCCCCGCCCATTCCCGGCGGACCGGTTACAAAAAAATTAAAAATCACAAATTACAAAAAGAAATCTGTGAATAACTTTTCAAAAGTGAAAAGAGAAAAGAAAAACAGAATAAGGGCTTTTAAACCAGTAAATAAAAAAACTAGTCAACAAAGCCACCTGACTAGTAATAATAATCAATTTCATCTTTGAATATATTCTAAAAAAATTTCCCAATGATTGATTTCATGGTATTTTACCGACTTTCCTATTCTCATTCTTATTATTTCGTTTTTTTAAAAAGAATATGCTAAAAAGGGCCATGTGAAACATTTGACATTTGTCAAGCATTTTTTTTAATTTCACACCCGGTTTATATGCTTTTGGGGCCATTTATGTATCTCCACCTATTTCTGAATGCCAAAACACAATCAACTTTTTTTAAAAAGGTCATTTTACTTTTTATTTTCTTTTTTAAGTGACCAGAGTTTGACATTGAAAGAGGAAATTTAATGAAAAAAATTAAAAAACCCCCTTAAAGAGCTAAGTATTGCTTAAAGGGAAATAAAGCGGTTTTTGGTTTTTTTTTTTGTTTTAAATGGGAAATATTTTGGGAAAATAAAATGGCTGTTCAAATTACATAGCAGAAAACATAAAAAGGAAAAATTAAAAATTAATAAAACATTATTTTTAGCTTTTATCACAAAAAAAGGAAATTTTTTCTTTTTTCACTTTTGGAATTCCTATTAACGCCGCTGAACCGGGGCCCACGTGAGGGTGGGGGGGGGGGTCGTGGGGGTGAGACGAGCGATTCGAGGGCCTTGGGTGAACCGCTATCCCAGACGTACCCAATGCTGCTAAAAAAAAAAAAAAAAAAAAAAAAATGACGTGCGGATGAAGAATTTCATTAAAAGAACACTTCCCGTTTCCTTTCCGGCATCTGCTTTATATCTTTCACAAGGGGCACGAGCGTTTTACAGGGGGGTGGGTGGGGGGGGGGGCCCGGGGCTAGAAGCTGGCGAGCAGATAATATATTAAAATGGGCTTTTGACTTCTAGCAGATTGAAAAAAATTGAGAAATTTTGGGAATAATTTATTTACGCGGTATAATTTTGGAAGATCCACAGGGGAACAGGAGGGCACAGGGTGGGGAATTCCCAAAAACATTGATTGTGTAGACCCCCTAATGTTGTAAGGAAAGGGGACAATTTTTCTAGCTAAGGGAAATGCCTTTTGTACTTTTTTTTAACGATTATGGGTAATATTTATTTCGCAAATAAAAAAAAGAAATTTTTACATTTCACTCTAATTTATATTTCCCCAAGAGCCCGTCCATCATCGTAAAAAAAAATTCAAATTGTATCTTACAGTTGTTCAACAACACTGCATAGTTGGTAGGAACGTATTTAATGCCAAATAATCTCGGGAAAACCTTTTTACATTTTTTTACATTTTTCCATCCTGTGTCTGTAACTAAATAAAAACTTTTTAAATTCCTAATTTTAGGCTTTTGTGACCCGGATTTATCAATTTTTTTATTTAAATTAAATTTAATTGGGGAATTATATTTTTAAATTGGTCTACCCCGAGGGTAGCCCCATACTTTGTGAAAAGTGCAACAACCAAAATATTTGGCGGCGAAATGTCCCCCCAATTTATTTAATAACAGATAAATAACTTACAACCCCAAAACACATAAAAGCGGATGTGTTTAAAAACTATGCGGCTTTTTTAGTTTATGCTTCACCCAACATCTATCAAAAAAAATAATTGCCCAAAGGAAAGGGTCAGTAGTAACAAAAGGAAATTTTTTTATTTAGACCTAACATCATCCTGTAAAAAAAAAAAAAATAATATAAATAAATAACGTGATAAATGCGCAGCAAATACATTGCAACAAAAATTTTCACCCAGCTTTTGGGTTTTTAACAAAGAAACTCTAATTTCAAAACAGCAAGTTTTTTGATTTAAAACAAATTCAAAATTTGGCGTCATTTTGTGTTTAAGTAGCTACCCCAAGCATGCGCTACAAGCGCTAGGACGAAATTTTTGGACTGACAGAAGTGACCGGAACCAAATTTCCCCCCCTATGTTGCTAGGTTGTGCAAACTATCATGCTAAAAAACCTAGCGGCCCCTAACGGGGTAGGACCCCAAGTGGGGAGGGTGAAGCGGTAAAGCTATTACTCTGAAAACACTAGTCACCCCAAAGCTCAGATGTTTTATTTTTGAAAATTTTAAGATAGGGCGAACTGGTAAAAAGAAGAGCAATTCTATTTTTAAACAGCCTAAAAATTTTATTTTTTTAACAATGGGAAACCTTTTATGATTTAAAATTTTAAATTAGTAGCAGATTTGTGTTAAATTTACAAAAAACGACAAGCTGTGATATGTTTAAATAAAAATCATTGGATTTTCCACTGTAATTAATATTTTTATTTAAAATGTGATATTTCGAATCCTTTAAAGGAGTCTTTATCAAACTAACAGTTAAAAAAACAATTAATTAGAAAAAAATGTGATATGTGACAACAATGATGATGTCATTGTGATAACGATAATTATAACTACCTTTATCATTTGTTTTGTCATTTAAATTATTCGGATTGATGCAATAGGTATTTAAAACATTGCCAATTTAAATTAAAAAAAAAAAAATGTGCCAACGTACTTTGTCGTCATATTTCACCAACTCGGGTTTTGTAAAAGCACTGAGAAAGCAATTATGCAAATATGGAGATAAACTATAACAAATTTACATTTTCCATTAATTTTGTAATCCCTTTCTTGAAACTGACAAATTATGTACGTAATTATTCAGTTAGAAGACACACAAAATATATTAAAATGCTAATTGTAAAGTTAGCCTCACAATTAAACAAAGACAATGCAAAACTCTCGTTACACAAAACAATAATTATTATTTCTGGTATCACACGAGAGATCTGAAGACTGACAAACAACGACGCGGCTAAGAGATGTGAACTGACTAACAACAAGGAGGTTGTTTTTAAGTGAAAGGTATGAACGAGGTGATAACTGACTTGTCGTGTTGTTTAAACATTTAACGCGTTGTTGCACAGAACGAACGCATAGTTGAGATATAATTATATATATTAATGTACTCAATGTTTCGGTTATAATGAAACGTATATTTTCGTTGGGCCGACGTTTCGATGAGATTTCACTCATCATCTTCAGAGCCTATACAACTTTAAATATTAAATATTTAAAAAAAAAACATATATTAAATATATATATTTTTTAATTTCCAGTTTTGTTTTGTATTTATCAATGGTAATGTAGTTTTCGTTTTTAATATTTTAAGTTCTTTTGACCCTGAAGATGATGATTGAAATCTCATCGAAACGTACCGGAATCGAAAAACCGAGTTCATTAATACATCGGCCACGGAAATCTCCAAAAACACATACATAGGCCTAAATAAAAGTTAAAATAACGTTTAACGCTCGAAGACAAAATTCTCGAACGTAATGTTGAAACAGGAATGAGTGGTGATAGATGAGGATGGAGGGTGAATAGAAGGGGAACGGGAAACCCGGTACCGGCACGTAGCCTACTCCTTTCGAAAAGTACCAAGGGGACCAAACCGGTATTGCGTCACATCCATTTACAAATGTAAATGTACATACTTGCTGTATAGTTGTACATAAGTTAATATGATGTCAGTTTTATCAATGAAATATTTGCATTAAGATTTGTTTAAAATTAATATTTTAATGAATTATATTATTTTTGTGGCTGTTGTTTTCCTCATAATTTAATATAATACTAGTTTTACTTATGTGATATTTTGTATAATGATTTGCTTAAAATTATTATTTATTTAATTATATTATTATGTACTTTTCACCACATACCAATGGACTACGTGGGTCAAGGAAAATGCAATGTAGCTGTATATAATGCAGTACCCTACACAACCATTGTGGCAGGGATATAATACTTTATCGTATGCATCTAGTATTGCGGTGCATTCAGCACAATCAGTGCATCTGAGTGCAGCTGCACTGGGGCGTGGTAGAAAGCATGCGCTGCAGACAGAGGTAATTAAAACAAATAGACTCTATTAGTGTGACGTCACTCCATTATAACCGCCCCATGGCAACGCACAGCAGGTTTCGTTAATCGTTCCTATTGTAAACCAATGGGTGGCATTTTTGATGAAGTCTCTCAAAAATATAATTAAACTGTTTATAATCAACGACGAAAAAATACCATTAATTCAAATCATGAATTATTGAATGCTTTATAGCCATTAACAAATAGGCCTATATTTTATAATAGGATCTGCGTATCTGCGTTAATTAGAAATAATGTAGGTCGGAGTAATAAGGCCACCATAAAGAATTTTATTTGATAAAATTTAAGTGGGAAGAGGTAGAGGCTAAAAAATTTCAGGAAATAATATTCAAAGCATTGGTTATACAATAAAAAAACATGTTCTTTTAATAAGGATTATGTCTAAAATTTATTAAAAAGTAATATTGAGTAAAGTGGCCTTATTAAAAGCATGTGTGGGTAATAAGGCCATGTTAATATGTTTTATATTTACAATGACATAAAATCCATTTCCAAGGTATTTGTAGCTCTGTTCTACTTAGGCCTACTCTGGCAGGAGCCTACAAGTAGGCCTCGGACTTCTCTGACAACCACGGGCCTAAAAGTAGGCCTAGGGCATATATACTAGTACACCGGTTAACTCCAACTTATAAAACACCGCCTGTGAAACGCAAAATACAAACAAATAGCTGTCAAATCTTTTCTATGCGCCGTATTGCATGTAGTTTTCACCGTTGTGGTCAGATGGCGTAGCTATACACTCTACAAATGGAATCGTCAAAAAATATTCACTAGCAACGAAGATACAGGCGAGTGGCCTTATAGGTCTAGTGGCCTTATTACTCCGACCTTATTTAAACATCGGTATTACATACCGACATATGCGTAACTATGAGACTGTAACTCGGTAGATCACGGATCACAATCTGGATTGAAAGTTTTTCCTTAAGGTGTATCGATCGGCCGAATTTGTTTCATTTAGTTTTACAATATAACGGGCATAGTTATCAATAAAGATCATCTGACATTGACAATTTTTTTTTTAATTTCTCGAATTGGATAGTCGGGAAACACTCCCGTAGGTGGAATTGTTAATATTTAATACAATCCAGAAATTACAAAATCCATCCCGATCGGGGTGTTTTTGGGTTGAGCGGTACGCCCAATATAGACGATTATTAAATTTATGACGTATACCCCGGACTGTTCGTTATTTTTTAGAAAGAAGACTAATTTTTGTTTCTATTTGTATCACCTACTCTTGTCTACAAACTGACATACTAAGATTTTTTTCTCGTTAATATCATGCACGGTACGATTTTTTTTCTGTTCCCGGTACAAAGTTAGTATTTGTACCGTGCAAGATATTAATGGGAGAAAAAGTTCAATTCAAACTCAAGTTCAAACGCTGAAATATTTAACAGCCTTGCTTCCGGAGAGAATGAACACACTGTTGTGTGGTATAGTTCCATGTAGCCCAGTTCATATCATACTAGTTCTTCAAAAAAACTGCCGTGTCACAGAGTAGTAACCAAACCAAACAATTGTCACAAGCGTATCCTGTGAATCTGACCCTCAAGTACTGGACGTGTGACGCTTTGAAACAAGTTAGCATTGAAATGAAATAATGAAAACGTGGGACGATCACACGTGAATACTTAGTTGAAAACGTAATGGGTGAGTTCGAACCTTTTCAAGTTGGCTTAAATAAATAAATAAAATAAATTAATTTGTATCTAGTTATATAACGGATTTTCAGTGGGGGACAGTAAACCAAAGCGACCAAGCCAACCCTGTAGGCCCCGACGCAATCGACAAGTGAGCGATAACCAACCAAAGATCGATATTTTTCATAGGAAATATAGCAATCAGTGGTAATGGACAGTGCGAACACCCGCGGATCAACGCCAGAATCAACGAGGCCGATTCAAAACAACTTTCAATTTAGTATGTGCTTCATTGCGAAGACGGCTCCAAAGTTACCGTTTACAAATTCCTAAGACCAGAACTGATGGACACAAGTCCAAATCATTGATGACAAATGGATTGAACCTAATGCAAGGGATGTCATCAGTTACGAATTGATAACATCCAATACCTTTATGTTAATACATCCTCCTCTTCCATGAATTATGTTATGGATTCAAACTGCATGGAATCCTTGACGTGACCACACAATAGGCACTAGTCGTTCGAAGTTTAAATGTGTGATTGAGCCAAGTTAACAAAGATGAGCATCAACTTTAACGTCAAGATGAACCAGAAAGTTAGGACGTTGATCGTAGCGCTCCGTTGCAAAGCATTATGGGAGAAAGGGAATTTACATGCTAAATGTCATATGCTTGGGATTGTGGCGGACTGCACTAACATTGTTTGAATCACAGTTTTTCACACACCCGAAACATAATATGTGATTTAGTGTGTAAATGCTCTTTCTCCCATAATGCTTTGCGGGCGCGATATAGAGTATTGGTTATTTTGAAAATCGTCTATTTTCAAGCTGGCGTTGATCGTAAACAAGTCTTTAACACAACAGTGATCTCAAAGATGAGGTAATCCCTAGATAAAGCGACCCCGAGTCAAGATGGACAGTGTAGGGTACTAATCAAGGTGGACAGTGTAAGGTACTAAGAAAGGTGGACAGGGTAGGGTACTAAGCAAGGTGGACAGTGTAGGGTACTAAGCAAGGTGGACAGGGTAGGGTACTAAGCAAGGTGGAACAGTGTAGGGTACTAAGCAAGGGGACAGTGTAGGGACTAATCAAGGTGGACAGGGTAGGGTACTAACAAGGTGGACAGTGTAGGGTACAAAACAAGGTGGACAGGGTAGGGTACTAATCAAGGTGGACAGGGTAGGGTAGAGGTCTGCACGGGCCCGGGCTTGTTATGCATTTTGATTCGGGCCCTGGGCCCGGGCCTGCTTTTCACTGAATGAGACGGGCTTTTTCGGGCTTTATGATGTAATTTGAAATCGGTATTTGCAATTGCGATCATAGAAATGTTCTTCGACCAAAATTTCAAAACGTTTTGTTTCTCGTAACAGTACTTTTCATCCCCACCGTGACGTTCATTCATTTTTCCCATTGTAAAAACTAAAAAAATCCACATGCTGTTGCTTTGAGTTTAACCCTCCGTCACTCGCGCAAAATTTCTTAACACCATCCCTCGCGTGGGGTTTCTCAAACCCCAAATTATTTGGGCTGTAATTAGTGCAGTAGAATGTTTTGGGTATTTATTTCTGTGCTCATATGATTTGTGGAACTACTATGTAGGTGGTTGTTACTGGGAGGGCAGTGAAATAAAATGCCAATGAACCTTTTTGTATGAAATATTTTTTTATTGTATTTTTCAGATTTAAAAAATGACATTTTCAAAATATTCAAAAAAGTGTCAAAATAATGCAATTTTTAAATTTCGTTTTACACCTTTAGTCATAAACATGAACCAGTTAGTAAATGCAAGAAGAATTTTTCCAAAATTCCAAAATTTAAGCCAAAATAGCATTGAGTTTCCCTATGCTGTTAATGTAACGTGATCACTCGCGCGGGGTTTCAGTAACCCCAGCCAAGTTCAGACCGGCAATATAACGATACTAAAAGCCTTAATGATTAGAGGGTTACAAATTTCGCTAACAGATAGAGTGACTTGAAGGTACTGAGAATCTAGAGTCGGTAAAACAGTCCGATGCAGAGAAACAGAGTCGAATGTAGACCCTGGGGTTTGTAGAACCCCACGCGAGTGACGCAGGGTTAACCTCTGAACGGACTGTGACGGGCCTACTTCCACTTGGCTTCTAGAAGTAGGCCCGTGCAGACATCTAGTGTAGGGTAGTAAGCAAGGTGGACAGTGTAGGGTACTTACGTTGTTGACCAGCACGCCGCAGTAGTCCGCCGCGCCGTTGGTTGCCAACAGGTTGATACCCAGCGTGGTCACGTGACTGCCGTTGCCGAAAGTCATGCAGTTCTGTGAGCGATAGTCCCTGGCTTGTACCGCGCCTGAAATCACACACAGCATGAGAATAACAACTCAGTTCTGTGAGCGATAGTCCCTGGCTTGTACCGCGCCTGGAATCACACAGCATGAGAATAACAACTCAGTTCTGTGAGCGATAGTCCCTGGCTTGTACCGCGCCTGAAATCACACAGCATGAGAATAACAACTCAAAGATTACAAAGATTACAAAATCAGTTCGGGATGAAACTTGAAATGGAATGGATCATCTCATAGCTTTTATGTAAACCGATTTAAGAGAGTATAGGACATGCGTTTTAGGCAAATTGCTGTTCGCTCGGCCGACTGACACCACAGAAGTCTGAAATTTTAAACATATGTCACAAAGGAATTAGGGCTCTGCGGTAACTCATTTTTAAATTTTGTTTTAAAATAATTTATAAAAATTAAATTAGTTTTCACGAATTTTGATTTTGTTAAAAACTCCAAATTGACCGTATTCGTGATTTTTTTCTGACTGACTAAGACAAAATTTTAAAAATCTATGACCACAGGGCTGTCTATGTATGCTTTATTGACAACTTTGCAAAGTTTCATATACGTCGGATGCATCTTGGCCGAGCGAATAGCTATTTGCTAACAGCCAAATATGTCCCATTCCCTCTTAAACTACCGCCAATATTAAAACCACGCGAAATATCCTTATTTTAGTTATAACTCACATAACGCTACACAAAAACAAAAAAGTGGATAGTAAGTCCCATATGGTTTAGTTAGAACTATATCTAGCATAAAACCTTTTAAAAATATTGTAACCAGTAATGATTTAAATCAAGGTTTAAATTAAATTAATGTATACCGTAATTAAAAACGCTACTGATTACAATATTTGAATAATTTTTCATGCAGGGTGTAGTTCTAGCGAAACTACGTGAGACCTAGTAGCCCTTTTTCGATTTTACGTTACGGTTTGAGAGATATTACTAAAATAAGGTTATTTCTCGTGGTTTTAATATTTGTGGTGACTGGTGATCCTTGCTCAGGTTTCTATCTCTTATGGGTTCCAGTCTGAATTAGGCACAAAACATAGCTCAAATAAAGAGATCTGACAGTGCTATAGAGCATGGAGACTCGAGTTAGCTCTGAATTGTAGAGTAAAGCTAGATCTATGCTCCCATACCATTCAATTTTCAGTACAGTTGTTCTAATGAAGATTTTTACAACAAAAAATCATTTTTCACCAATTTTTTTGGTATGTTTAGTGTATTGTTTAATACTGCTTAAGTAAGGCCGTCAGTCAGTTCCTTTTTGCGAGAGTATGTTGTGGGCACGATTTAATGTTAGTACAGTTAAGTCCAAAAGTGTTTATGCATAAACTCACCTCTTCCATATGTAATAATAATAATTTTTGTGGGAAGCCTGCCCAGGGTGCAATTCATGAAAGGTGTCTAACTTTGTATGTTGCAGATAGGACAATTGTGAAGGGATGTCCGAGGGCTGTTTAAGAGGACTCATTCCCTTGCATTCGCATTAACGACTGAGGAAAACCTCGGAAAAAACCTTCAGTCAGGATTGCCGGTCTCGACGGGATTCGAACCCGGGACCTCCCGAATCAGAGACGCTCGAGCCAACACTGTCGGTTTTCAGAGGATGGGATAGTCGCGAAATTAAAACCACGCGAAATAGCAGTTTTTCGTGATATCTCGAGAACGATGCAAAATATCTAAGATATTTATTTAATTAATTATAAGTTTGTATTTAAGATATTTATTTAATTAATTATAATTCTAATAAAAAACTTAATTACCACCACATTACAATATTTTTTTCGTACAGGCTATAGTTCTAACAAAACCACAATTCGGTCTAGAATCAGTTTTCAGATATTTTGCATCGTTCTCGAGATATCCCGAAAAAAAAACTGTAATTACGCGTGGTTTTAATTTCGCGACTATCCCATCCTCTTCAGAAGTTTTAATACCTACTGTAATGCTTCATTAGGTGACGTTTAATCCGAGCTTAACCCGCTGGTTTTTATCTGATTGCAAACGAGACAGACTGACAAAAACTTTGCAAACAATTGAGAGAAAGTCCCCATGGAAGGGGATTAGCTTTGTGTTGTGTTGTGTTAAACAGTTCGTTGCTCAGACGAGATGTGGAGTGAAGTTTAGTTGAGGAATTCAGAGGTTATCAAGAGTTTACATCAAACTGCTGTGTGGGCTAATCTGTCTTCTTGTTTTGACTTGTACATGTTTTACACATCAAATAACAGACTAGACTGAAACAGAGACATGCGGCTTTTGTTGTTGATATATGTTACCAGGATGAAGGGCAACATTCACATCCTATGTGGGGGCCAATAGTTTTCAAACAGTTTAAAATATATGCTTTAATTATTACAACAAAATCTTAACTTTTCGAAAGTATACTAACTCCATCAAAACAAACAATATTTTGATAACCTTGACATTTCAAAAACTTTAAAAATCAGTGGTATTACCAAAAGCAACACTAACGTAACTTGCTTAAAAGAGCAACTTTTATCAAAGTACCGGTATTTCAAAATAGTATTATTAATTTTTAAATTGACAAATTGACCAAAGTGCATTCACAATGAAGTATAGCCAGCAATTCTGCGTCTCACACTTAGAAAAAGGGACACAATTTCGGAGTTCAATGGTTATATTCGATTAATCTTTGTAAGGGGTTTTATCCAAGGCGTTCTGCAGTGAAATATCCCATACTAAAATCCAAAAATAAAAAGCACTTCGGATTTCCCTCCTTTGTTTATTTAGTAGAGTGTCCCTGCTTGCAGCATGCAGGCAGGAATCATATATATAATATGATGATTACATGTGAATTTGGAGCCTTGAGGAATGAAGCACATTTACATCAATCTGCTTCAGCTATAGGTTTATCGACTTACGCGTAATCCGTTGGGGAAGCATGACAAACAAGGCAGGCATAATTGTAATTACTGATTGCTAGTTGGCAATATTATTCGATCTAAACTGGCGTCTGTGTCTGCGTCGATAACGTTGGTTTGCAACGTTTGAATTGCAATTCCCCCACTGAAAATCACGTAGACTCAAACTACAAGTTTATTTATGTAGCAAGTTAACCTTGAACTTCGCGCAGATTTCTTACGATACTGTGTGGATGTGATAACGTCACTAGGCCCAGTCCCCGAACCAGTACCTGCATAAGAGGCCTATAGTCGAACTGCCAGAATTTGGTTCTACAGCATACCCGAAGAAATTCAAGGTCTGCATTCAAGAGAGCTATCAACTCTGTTTGAACTGTTCCCCCACTGAACATCAAGTAGACTCAAAATACAAGTTTATTTATGTAGCAAGTTAACCTTGAACTTCACGCAGATTTCTTACGATACTGTGTGAATGTGATAACGTCACTAGGCCCAGACCCCGAACCAGTACCTACATAAGAGGCCTATAGTCGAACTGACAATTTGGTTCTACAGCATATCCGAGGAAATTCAAGGTCTGCATTCAAGAGAGCTATCAACTCTGTTTGAACTGTTCCCCCACTGAACATCAAGTAGACTCAAAATACAAGTTTATTTATGTAGCAAGTTAACCTTGAACTTCACGCAGATTTCTTACGATACTGTGTGAATGTGATAACGTCACTAGGCCCAGACCCCGAACCAGTACCTACATAAGAGGCCTATAGTCGAACTGACAGAATTTGGTTCTACAGCATATCCGAGGAAATTCAAGGTCTGCATTCAAGAGAGCTATCAACTCTGTTTGAACTGTTCCCCCACTGAACATCAAGTAGACTCAAAATACAAGTTTATTTATGTAGCAAGTTAACCTTGAACTTCACGCAGATTTCTTACGATACTGTGTGAATGTGATAACGTCACTAGGCCCAGTCCATCACGCCACCATTTGCTCGAACCAGCACCTACATAAGTGGCCTATAGTCGAACTGACAATTTGGTTCTACAGCATATCCGAGGAAATTCAAGGTCTGCATTCAAGAGAGCTATCAACTCTGTTTGAACTGTTCCCCCACTGAAAATCGAGTAGACTCAAAATACAAGTTTATTTATGTAGCAAGTTATCCTTGAACTTCACGCAGATTTCTTACGATAATGTGTGGATGTGATAACGTCACTAGGCCCAGACCCCGAACCAGTACCTACATAAGAGGCCTATAGTCGAACTGACAATTTGGTTCTACAGCATATCCGAGGAAATTCAAGGTCTGCATTCAAGAGAGCTATCAACTCTGTTTGAACTGTTCCCCCACTGAACATCAAGTAGACTCAAAATACAAGTTTATTTATGTAGCAAGTTAACCTTGAACTTCACGCAGATTTCTTACGATACTGTGTGAATGTGATAACGTCACTAGGCCCAGTCCCCGAACCAGTACTACATGAGAGGCCTATAGTCGAACTGACAGAATTTGGTTCTACAGCATATCCGAGGAAATTCAAGGTCTGCATTCAAGAGAGCTATCAACTCTGTTTGAACTGTTCCCCCACTGAACATCACGTAGACTCAAAATACAAGTTTATTTATGTAGCCAGTTAACCTTGAACTTCACGCAGATTTCTTACGATACTGTGTGAATGTGATAACGTCACTAGGCCCAGTCCCCGAACCAGTACCTACATAAGAGGCCTATAGTCGAACTGACAATTTGGTTCTACAGCATATCCGAGGAAATTCAAGGTCTGCATTCAAGAGAGCTATCAACTCTGTTTGAACTGTTCCCCCACTGAACATCAAGTAGACTCAAAATACAAGTTTATTTATGTAGCAAGTTAACCTTGAACTTCACGCAGATTTCTTACGATACTGTGTGAATGTGATAACGTCACTAGGCCCAGACCCCGAACCAGTACCTACATAAGAGGCCTATAGTCGAACTGACAGAATTTGGTTCTACAGCATATCCGAAGAAATTCAAGGTCTGCATTCAAGAGAGCTATCAACTCTGTTTGAACTGTTCCCCCACTGAAAATCAAGTAGACTCAAAATACAAGTTTATTTATGTAGCAAGTTAACCTTGAACTTCACGCAGATTTCTTACGATACTGTGTGAATGTGATAACGTCACTAGGCCCAGACCCCGAACCAGTACCTACATAAGAGGCCTATAGTCGAACTGCCAGAATTTGGTTCTACAGCATATCCGAAGAAATTCAAGGTCTGCATTCAAGAGAGCTATCAACTCTGTTTGAACTGTTCCCCCACTGAACATCAAGTAGACTCAAAATACAAGTTTATTTATGTAGCAAGTTAACCTTGAACTTCACGCAGATTTCTTACGATACTGTGTGAATGTGCTAACGTCACTAGGCCCAGACCCCGAACCAGTACCTACATAAGAGGCCTATAGTCGAACTGCCAGAATTTGGTTCTACAGCATATCCGAGGAAGTTCAAGGTCTGCATTCAAGAGAGCTATCAACTCTGTTTGAACTGTTAATACTTTGTAAATTTGTCTCTTCTATGTTTTTAAGTGTTTGTTTATTCTCACTATTGGTTGTGCAGAGGATAGCAGACACCTTGTACTTGGGGCATACTGCCCTTTTCTGCCAACCTTCCTCCTAGGGCCAGAACATCGGCGTACCAGAATGGGTCTTTTAATATTGATGTCTCGTTGTGGAATCTTCTGCCAAGCGATTTGCCAAGTGA
This sequence comes from Sweltsa coloradensis, assembly GCA_024449915.1. Taxonomy (NCBI): domain Eukaryota; kingdom Metazoa; phylum Arthropoda; class Insecta; order Plecoptera; family Chloroperlidae; genus Sweltsa; species Sweltsa coloradensis. The sequence goes on from JAMZAV010007597.1 coordinate 29,813, forward strand.
CAGAAGTTTCAACATTGGTATTAAGAGGATTTTTAGTTGATGTGGAAGTGTTTAAAAAAAATCAATATCATGATATTTTGATTTGATTTGTATTTAAACATGAAACGACGTTCTGTTGTAATGTGGGGATATTGTGTGCCAAGGAAGGTAACAGGTAGGCCTACGTAAGTACTACGGGAGAAATGCTCTTTATGTTGATCTTGCATTCATGTATTTTATTTGTTATAAATCATTTAATATATGAAAAAACAATGCAAAATATTACATAATATTATAGATTGATTAATAAT
>JAMZAV010007598.1:0-31538 GCA_024449915.1 Sweltsa coloradensis
CAGGTATTAAGGTTTTGGGCACAAGGATTTGACTGAGGGTTAGGTCTGGTGGTAATCTTTTCCTAAGTAAGGGTCCGCCTACCGGTATGGACCTGAAAGTCTTTGAGGAAAAACTACGTTATCACATAAAAAAAAAAATGATACACGTTTAAATTGGAGAATTCGTAGGGGTACATTCTCTTAAGAACGCATTGAAGAATGCAACCAAAGGAGAATATATTTTTGTATTCGCTGAAGATCATTTTAGGTGTAAGTGTTGGCTTGCTAGTTGCTTGTGTGGCTAGTTTGCTGTAGAGGAGACCCAATCGTCTTTGGAAGTAGTCCCTCAAGCTGGGGATTGTTTTACCGTTCTTCTGTTTGTAATAAATGGAGATGTAGGATGAACCCAGGGCCCACTGCGTCTCATTGTTATTACTGTGAAGACAAGGGTTTTGTAACATGTAATTCATGTGGAAAAGGACCCACAAGAAATGCGCCAAGTTATCGGCTACTGATTACAGAAGGTTCATTCTTGGATTCATCGGGTATCACCAACATCTTTTGGACTACACTACAGATTCCAATTTCATCTCGTCCTGCACGGCACAAACACAATTCGGTTTTGTCTTTAATACGAGAAGTTTTGAGAAACAAAGCTTGGAATTCATCGCATGATGCAGACATTGTCTGCGTTAGTGAAACGTGGTTTGATTTTTCTGTTGGTAACCTTGAAGTTATGGGAGATCAACACACTGTTTTTAAAAGGGACAGGATTGGACTACAGGGGGAGGGGGTTTTAATGGGCGATTAAACCCGAACTTCAACCCATGAGGAGAAATGATCTTGAAACGAGTGGCGGAGATAGACTGGGCCGAAATCAAATAGGGGAGAAGAAGTTTGTTTGTGGATCTGCATACCGGTCTCCATCTTCTACTGACCCAAACTAATGCAGATTAAAATGGTCTTAAATAAAAACACAACCGTCGCTTAAAAACAGCCATGCAATTATTTTGCTTGGGGACTTGACAAGACATTTCGTGGACTTGACGGCCCAGCTATGCCATCAGTTGCCCAGCATATTTTTATGAATTTTTAAGATTTATTTTTGAATCAATAAATTTGTGACTGAAGCTACTCGAGTGACTGAAAAAATTTCTGATCTATCTTAATTTTTGTTCTTTGCAATAATACCAACATAATGTCATCGGTCCCCTCTGAGAGGTTCTGGGTTCGATTCCCAGTTTGGGGCATACTTTTATGCTAATTGCTATCATTCCCTAATAATGATAATAATAAAAATTTAATAATAATAATAATAATAAAAAAAAAAAAAAATAATAATAATAATAATAAAAATAATAATAATAATAATAATAATAATAATAATAAAAAATAATAATAATAATTAAATAATAATAATAAATTTTTTTTTATTTTTAAAAAATAATATTACATGCATTTTTTACAAAACAATTTGGGCATCGTTTTCCACAAAGCCACATAGCGGCTTGTCTGTGGATTAAAAACATTATATTGTACAGCCAGGGTCATATAAATCAAAAAGTCTGAAAGATACCTCTTTCACCGACATCTCGTGGTCAACTCTCGGTGCCATATTTATATCGCCCTGTGAACTGCATTATCGACGTAAATAAGAAACATGGCTGCTAATGTCAAAGGAAAATTCTCTATTCACCAGAGAAACTATCAAGCCTAGCAGAAATATATATGGAACGTAAAGAGAGCATTATATATCGATACCTTGGCCTAGGCATAGCATTAAGACTATGCCTTAGTTCTTATATTTGCCTTAGTTTCATTTTAATTTCGAATAATTCTATCTTAGCTGTCAAGTCTTATTTGCCAACCACCCCAGTTGTTTTATGCTTTTGTTTTGATAAAATTGTATTTTTCTTCTGACTGCCTTCTAGATATTGACTATTTTGGGGTTTGCCCAAGAGTTTTTAAAACCCCTCCTAAAAAATTTTGATAACTAAATAGCCCCAAAGGGAACTTCCTTCGACGATAAGCAGTTCACAGGGCGATAAAAATAATGGCACCAAGATTTTCCCAGAGATGTCGGGGGAAAGAGGTATATTTTTCGACCTCTTGTTTTTATTTATGCCCCTGGTGTACAGGGATCAAAAAGACTTTTAAAAAAATTTTAATTTTTTCCCCTACACAAATAATGTTCATGGGCAAAAATTAAAACTGAAATAAAAAATTATACAAAAAACGAGAAAAAGATTTCCCAATACTGAAATACTTTAATTAATTTGATATGACGGGCGAGAACTTTCCCTTTACACGACAAAAATCGCGACGGGATAACAAAGAAATATTTTTTAAATTAACCCAAATTTTAAAAATGAATTTAATTTAATCAATAGGCCTATCTATGGAAAAAAGTAAGAAATTTTAAGTTTATTTTTAACCTCACTATACGATTCCCAAATCTTTCAGGGCCCTCTGGTTTTTTGTTTAAACGTATGGGGAAAAGGGAATACTCAAGATTTTTGGGCCGTAATTTTTGATGTATTTTTGGGAGTATTGAATTTTATTTTTTAAAAAAAAAATCATGTATTTTTTGGGATGCTCATTTGGGGTAAATTTTTTTTGTTGAATAATAATAATAAAAAACCAAAAATGATAAAAATAATAAAAACCCAATAATAACAAAAAAAAATAATAATAAAAATAATAATAATTAAAATAAAAAAAAAATAAAAAAAAAATAATATAATAAAAATATAATAAAAAAAAATAAAAATAATATAAATAATCAAATAAAATAATAATAAAAATTTTTCTTTTATTTTTTTCACACCCCGAAATATATATAATTATATAGAAACATAATATAATAATAAAAAAAAACCGAACACAGCAAAATGCTAAAAAAATATTTGTTTCCCTTAATAAAAAAATAATAATAAAAATAAAAAATAATAATAATAATAATAATAATAATATAAAAATAATAATAAAAAATAATAATAAAAAATAAAAATAATAATAATAATAATAATAATAATAATAATATAAAAATTTAAGAGCGGGAGAGCTATTTTAATGAGTGAAAATTCAAAGGTTAACTGTTGATGAATTAAAGTCGACAATCAGTGCTACACATAGCTGGAAAGCACCAGGTAATGAAATTTAAATTTTTTTGGGTTTAATAAAAATTCAATACTACTAAAATCAAATTAAAAAATTTGTCTCACGGTTTAAAAATGGAGTTAAAAAAATACCCGAATTCTTTACAAGGGAAACCCTTTTCTAAAACCGAAAGATAATGACACGAAGAAACCCAAAGTAAATATGGGCCCAATTACATGTCTACCAACTTGATATAAAATATTGACTTCCCCCCAAAACAAATAAAGTTTTATAAGCATTGCGAAAAATACAATATCTGGCCGATTTTTAAAAAAAAGGATGCTGAAGAACTCGCGGGGAATGTAAAAAAACAACTATTTCGACTCTACTGTAAAAACAGGCCCCCAAAATAGGGAAAAGGGAAATATTCAGGGAAAACCCCGGGATTTAAAAAAAGCTTATGACTAAAACACCCCCAACACATGGCTTTTTCAGTTTTTAAAAATATATCAAATCAACCCAGTAACTGTAAATTTTTTGAAGACAGAAAATGAAGACAGGGAGAAAAAAACTAAAACTAAATATAAAAAAACCAGCAAAAAATTTACAGACCCCAATCCAAATTAAACGTGGCATTTCCCCAAGGGACCATTTAGCGCTTTTTTGGTTTTGTCTGCCCTTTAAAACCCACTGTCGAATTTTAAAAAACGAATCAAATAGGGTTTTTTTAAAATTAAAGGACAATGATATGGTAGTCACACAATTTCTCACCTATTCTTCATGGAAGCCCAATTTATATGCATCTTTTTTTTGTTCAACCTAAATTTTTTAAAATAAATTACTTTAAATTTAGCCCAAGATATCTGCTTTGGATTTTGGGAGTAGAAAAATTGTAAGACCCCTCCAAATCAAAAAGGGAAAGGGGTTACGGGGCAGAAGATTTTCCAGCTAGAGATGGAAATGGGAAATTGGATTAATGGAGATAAAGAAGAAATTACAAATTTTTTAGGACCCTCACAACCCTGCCAGAATTGAACATAAAGAATTTGAAAAAAAAAATTGAAAAGATACATACCAAGAAGAGACAAAAATCTACCCTCAAGACGCAAAAGGTAAAAGCAAGATTACAGCAATAATTAAATTGTTTATACCAGTACTGACATATTCATTGGGAATCTTTAAAATGGACCCCAGCGGGAACACCCACGCGCGGGAAATTTAAAAACTCTTTCTACACTTACTAAACCCCAGAATGCATCCCAAAAAATCAGCAAAGAGAGATTGGCATTTCCCCAAGAGACAAGGAGGACGAGGCCTAATTGATAAAGAAAAATTATATTTAAACAACTAGCTTTTTAAAGAAAATATTTTTTACAAAGAGCAACCAATAAAACACTGCATGGGGTTTGTGGTGCTAGTGACAAATCTTTAAAACTCCACTAAATCTAGCAAAGGGAAAATGTCAATCTACAAGGGAAACTCATAACTGCGCTTAAAAAGAAAAAACGTCTCTCAAAAAAGGGACCCTACAAAAAGAGAAAATACGATGAACTACAAAAAGGTCACGTAGATTTTAAACATAAAATGGGTTTTGGTTTAAACAAGGGGGGAACTATTTGGAAAAGCAGAAGGTTTATGCTGGCTATTCAAGACAGAGTGATTGAAACAAAAAAATTTAATAAAAAATCCCTTTAAAACAAGATCCCAAAAAGAAAACGATCAATGAAAAAAAATGTAGGAAAGGGGGTGAAACAATCAAACACAATCTACCCGGGTTTTCCCCATCCCTATGTCAAAGGGTTTAACCTCTACAGACAAAACCCCAAGAAACTAACATTATTCCCCAAAAAAAATAGCAATAAAGGGTACAACCTAAATTGATACACACACCTTTTACAAATAAAAAACCGGAAAATTACAAAGATAGCAAAGTTTTCAAAGTAATTCGACCGCACAATTTAAAAACAACCAAAAACTATACACAAAACAGCCCGGGAAAAAATTTTTATAATTGAAAAGAAAAAACAAAAAACTCCCCTTTTTTACTTTGGGCTGTCCCAATGTCCCCAAAACCCGTCGGGGACTACATGGAAGAAAAAAATTGCCCAAAGATAGGAACTTTCTTGAGATAAAGAAGATGTGGAAAAAGGAAAAAAGGGAAATACAAACCCTACGTGATATCGGCTAATTGGGCCCCCTCATACCCAGAAGCTACTTTAAAAACATTAAACAACTAGATCTTCCAAACCCCAAGTTTACATCGAGACTCAAAAGGCAGTAAAACTCAAAACTTTTTAGAATAGTTCGTAAAATTTTTAAAAATAAGAATGAAAACTTCCCAGATTCCGAGACAGCTTCCATCCTGGGCATTTTTTTCGTGGTTTCCCATAGTTTCCCAAGAAATAAAGCTAGGATGGCGACCCAAAATCGGGCCCGCCCCTACACAAACCCGAAAGAAAAAAATCATCACAAAATATATTATAAATGACTTATTTAGTTTGAGTTAAGACAAAATAATAATGTAGTATGTAATATAGTACCAGGAAGACTTGACGTAAGTCCGTCAACATGTTAGTCCGGGTTTTACCCGGTTTTTTAGGGGAAAACTCCAAAAAATAATAATAATAATAATAATAATAATAATAATAATAGTAAAATAATAATTTAAAAATTTTTTGATTAAAGCTTTTTACAGCCCGAAATAAATAAAATATTATAATTTTAATAAAAATTAATAATAATAAAAAAAGAAACACAGCGAAATGACTCGTAAAATATTTGATTTCTCTAAAATAAAAATAATAATAAAAATAAAAAGAATAAAAAAAATAATAATAATAATAATAATAATAATAATAAAAATAATAATAAATAATAATAAAAATTTTAAAAAAATAATAAAATAATAAAAGTAGTATTTAAAAATAAAATAAAAATACTAATAATAATAATAATAATCGGTTTAAACCCCTTTAAAATGTTTCCCCAGTGGGACGCTACGTCGGGAAATTTAAGAAAATGTAAGTTTTTTCCCCCCCACGACGCGACGAAACATCCCCTCAATGTTATAATTTTTCTTCAAAAAATAATAAAAAATAATAATAAAAATAATAAAAATAATAAAAAATAAAAATAATAATAATAATAATAATAATAAAAATAATAATAATATTAACTCGTACCCTTTACTTCCCCAAAAACCCCCAATTTCATCATCCCAATCAGCAAAAGAGAGATTGGGCACTTTTCCGAGAACAAGGAGGAGAGGGCCCAATTATCTAAAAAAACTTATAAATTTTAAACAACTAGACATTTTAAGGAAAATTTTTTTTACAAAGAGCCAAAAAATCAACACTCCAAAGGGGTGTGGTTTTTAGCTGACAAAACATTTAAATCCACTCAATCTAGCAAACAAAATGTCAATCTACAAGGGACCCATAACTTTACGTTTTTAAAAAAGTTACATCTCCAGAAAAAAACCCCACACAAGGGACATTAAAGGTGAAAATACATAAAGGTCACGTAGGGTATTAAAGCATCAAATAGGTGGTTAAACAACGGGGGAAATATTTGGGGGAAACAGAAGGTTTTTTGCTGGCTATTCAAGACGAGTGGGTTGGGAACAAAAATTATAAAAAATACATTATACAAAAATGCGACAGAAAAGATCAATGTTTGAAAATGTAGTTAAGGGGTGAAACAATCGAACACATCATATCCGGGGGCCCGCCCCCTATGTCAAACGGGTTTCCTCTACAGACTAACCCAAATAGCTAACATTTTTTCACCAAAAAAATGCAATTTAAGTAAAAAACCTCATTTATACACACACACCTTTCTACAAATACAAACCGGAGGAAAAATCCCAGATACAAAAATTTCAATTTTAAAATTTCGACCGCAAAATTTAACAGGGCCCAAAAATAACATCCCAAAAGACCGGATATAATTATAAATTTACAAGAAGAAAAAAAGAAAAATACCCTTATTGACGTTTCTGTCCCCCCCGGGGCCATAATTCGAACGACATGGAAGAAAAAAAATTTACAAGGGATGGGGAAAATTGCAATTGGATCAAAAAGATTTTGGAAACAGAAAAAGGTAAATACAAACCCATACGTGTAAACGGGTAATGGCATCATACTGAAAAAGCTATAAATAAATAAAAAAAATAATATAAATAATAATAAAAAACAACAAAAAAAAAAAAACAAAAAAACAACAACAAAAAAAACAAAAAAATAAAAAATAATAAAAAATAATAAAAATAATAATAATAATAATAATAATAATATATTTTTTTTTTATTATTATTATTATTATTGGAAGTACATATTTTAATAACATGATTATTTTATTTTGGAAACGAGTCCCACAAGCCACCAAAACGGGTTAAAAATGTGGGGATTAAAAAAAATTTACAAAATTTTAAAAAAAAACCCAACTCCAGACTTTATAATATTGATATAAGTACAAGGGAAAAAAAAAAAATACCTTGAACCAAAAACATCAGAAAACTTGAACAAATAATTTAAAACACTGAAAATGAAACTTAAAAATACTACGCATCCCACTTTCATGCAATGTCTGTTTCATATAACAAAAACACTTTTAACTCATTCTTTACCCTACTTATTTGATCTATACTTCGTAAATATTTGGGAATTTTATAAAAGTAAAAGGTACACTGTATTGCAAAGCTCTTTTCCCATACTTATTGTTGTAAGTTGGTATTTTCAATACTCTGCCTCCCTGGCGCGAGTATTTGCATTATGACTAACATAGTTTTAAACGAATTATCATAATAAAATTTAACTAATAATTTGTAAGTGAACAGTACATTTACACGTAAAAAAATACAATATCAATAGAAATCATAAGTTGTCATACATGAACCATTTCTCTTATAAGGGGATATTAAACAAACCATTCTATTTTGCAGTGAAATAATATATTTTAAATTTGAAAATGATGCATTGCCCCATGCAAGCAGGGCATATGATATGACTGACTCAGCAAGTGCTATGTATACGGTTCGGAGTAGAGTATAAGGAAGTACATACTTTAGTTTATAAATCTGATGAACACATGATCTAAGCCGCCTACTCACTACTTCTATATGAACATCCCAACTAAAATTTTGGTCTATCACCACCCCCAAATATTCATGACTGTAAACAGATTCTATTTTATTAACACAATTACAGTTTATGATAATACCATCCATATGATGAACAGAATCATGCAAACAATCAAAGGAATGAGTTATAATATTTATATTAGCATTATGGTCGGCATTGTGAGGTGAAGAAATATGCACAATCTTTGTTTTAGCTGAGTTAATGATAAGGCCTTCATCGTGTGTCCATTTTAACATTTTAATAAAATCTTCCTGTAAAAATATTTCAGCAACTTTTATGTTTTTGTGAATTGCTACCAATGCTGAGTCATCAGCAAAGAAAAAAGAAAAACATTTACTTATGTAATGTACCATACAGTTAACATATATTAAATACAGAACCGGCCCTAAAATAGATCCCTGCGGTACACCTGTTGAGCATACTCTGGCTTCACTCTCACACTCTCCTACTCGCACAATAATTTTTCTATTTGAAAAATAATTTTTAAACCATGCCAAAAGAGGGCCTCTAACGCCAATTCGTTCTAAAGCAACCAACATTTTTTTGTGATTCAGCGTATCGAAAGCTTTAGTGAAGTCAATAAACATACATAAAATGTGATAGTTTTTGTTAAGCTTAGAGTTGACTAAATCAGCAAATTTTACAAGCAAATCTGAAGTACTTTTCCCCTTTTGAAATCCGTATTGATTTTTATTGATAATATTAAACTTTTCTAAATATTTTACTAAACAATTGGCAACATATCTTTCCATTATCTTTTCAATACTTGGCAAAATGGCAATTGGTAATAATAATAATAATAATAATAATAATAATAATAATAACAATTAATAATAATAATAATAATAATAACACGAAGAACCCAAGTAAATATCGGCCAATTACATGTCTACCAACTATATATAAAATATTGACTTCATGCATAACAAATAAAGTATATAATCATTGCGAAGAACACAATATCATGGCCGAGGAACAAAAAGGATGCTGTAAGAACTCACAGGGATGTAAAGAACAACTTATTATTGACTCTACTGTAATGAATCAGGCACACAATAAGAAAAGGAATATTCACGTAAACTACATTGACTACAAGAAGCCTTTGACTCAACACCACACACATGGCTTATTCAGATTTTACAAATATATAAAATCAACCCAGTAATTGTAAACTTTTTGAAGACAGTAATGGAGACATGGAGAACAACACTAAAACTAAATATGAAAAACCAGCAGATAACTACAGATCCAATACAAATTAAACGTGGCATTTTCCAAGGTGACTCATTAAGTGCATTATGGTTTTGTCTGTCATTAAACCCACTGTCACATATGCTTAACGAATCGACATACGGATTTAAAATTAAGGACAATAATGTGGTATGTCACACAATTTCCCACCTATTCTACATGGATGACCTAAAGTTGTATGCATCAAATTTTGCTCAACTAAACAGTCTAGTCAATACAACATTAGAATTTAGTCAAGATATCTGCATGGAGTTTGGAGTAGACAAATGTAAGACGCTACATATCGAAAAGGGTAAGGTTACACAAGCAGAAGAGTTCCAGCTAGATGATGGAAATAGGATTGAAATAATGGACGATAACGATGTATACAAATATTTAGGATTCTTACAAGCTGCCAGAATTGAACATAAAGTTATGAAAGCAAAATTGATAGATACATACAAGAAACGACTAAAGTCTATCCTCAAGACGCAACTAAACGGTAAAAACAAGATCACAGCAATAAATACATATGCTGTACCAGTACCGACATATTCATTCGGAATCATTAAATGGACGCAGACAGACATCCACGCATTGGAAATATTAACTCGTACTACACTTACCAAACACAGAATACATCATCCTAAATCAGCAATAGAGAGATTGACACTTCCAAGAGAAAAAGGAGGACGGGGCCTAATTGATCTGAACAACTTATATTATAAACAAATAGACATTTTAAGAAAATACTTTTTTACAAAGAGCAACCAATCCACACTGCATAGGGCTGTGGTGCTAGCTGACAAATCATTAACTCCACTCAATCTAGCAAACGAAAATGTCAATCTACAAGGGAAACTCATAACTGACGCTTCAAAAGAGTTACGTCTCTCAGAAAAGACCCTACACAAGAGACATTATGATGAACTACACAAAGGTCACGTAGATATTAAAGACAGAGTAATTGCGACGAACAATTATAAAAAATACATAATACAAGATGCGACAGTAAACGATCAATGTAGAAAATGTAGTGCAAAGGGTGAAACAATCGAACACATCATATCCGGGTGCAAGTCACTATGTCAAACAGATTACCTCTACAGACATAACCAAGTAGCTAACATTATTCATCAAAAACTAGCAATCAAGTACAACCTCATTGACACACACACACCTTACTACAAATACAAACCAGAGAAAGTACTAGATAGTAAAGATTACAAATTATATTACGACCGCACAGTTATAACAGACCAAACGATACATCACAACAGACCGCATTTAATAATAATTGACAAGAAGAAACAAGAAACTACCCTTATCGACGTTGCTATCCTACGCACTCCCAATGTGCCATAACGTCGAGACCACGTGGAAGAAAAAAATTGACAAGTATAGTGAACTTTCAATTGAGATCAAGAAGATGTGGAAACAGAAAAAGGTAAATACAATCCCATTCATTATATCAGCCAACGGCATCATACCGAAGAAGCTACATGAAAGCATTAAACAACTAGATCTTCAACCCAATGTATACATCGAGACTCAAAAGGCAGTAATACTCAACACGTGTAGAATAGTTCGTAAATTTCTAAACTAAGAATGATACTTCGAGATTCCGAGACAGCTTCCATCCTGACATGGTTTTCGTGGTTTCCCATAGTCCGAAGAGCAAATGCTAGGATGGCGACGAGAAATCGGCCACGACCGTACACAGCAGAAAGAAAACATCATCTACAAACAATATTACAATTTATAAATGACTTATTTTAGTTAGAGTTAAGACAAAAGTAATAATGTATGTAATAGGTACACATGGAAGTACTTGACGTAAGTCCGTACAACATGTTAGCTCCGGTTTTAACCGAGTTTGTATGAAATACATCCAATAAAATAATAATAATAATAATAATAATAATAACAATAATAATAAAAATAAACAAAAAGTAAGTGCTCTTGCTAAGAGATTAAAAAGATATAGAGAATGTAGCATTAGAAAAGAACAAAACCGAATGTTCAAAGAAAAGGAATAACAGTTTTACCAAAAACTATCTAGTATCGAAGAAATAACAGGAAATGGAGCACCAACTAAGACGGAGATAGAAGAGTTTTGGGCAGGAATATGGGGTAACCCGGTAGCACACAACCAGGATGCACAATGGATTCAAGACGAAAGAGCTAGGATGAGCGATGTTAATGAGATGAAATTCGAAGGTATAACTGTTGATGAATTAAAGTCGACAATCAGTGCTACACATAGCTGGAAAGCACCAGGTAATGATAATATTCAAAATTTTTGGTATAAGAAATTCAATACTACTCACAATCAAATTAGAAAATGTCTCAACGAGTTTATAAATGGAGTTAAAGAAATACCCGAATTCTTTACTGAAGGAGTAACCTTTCTCAAACCGAAAGATAATGACAACGAAGAACCCAAGTAAATATCGGCCAATTACATGTTATACCAACTATATATAAAATATGACTTCATGCATAACAAATAAAGTATATAAGCATTGCGAAGAATACAATATCATGGCCGAGGAACAAAAAGGATGCTGTAAGAACTCGCAGGGATGTAAAGAACAACTCATTATCGACTCTACTGTAATGAACCAGGCACACAATAAGAAAAGGAATATTCACGTAAACTACATTGACTACAAGAAAGCTTATGACTCAACACCACACACATGGCTTATTCAGATTTTACAAATATATAAAATTAACCCAGTAATTGTAAACTTTTTGAAGACAGTAATGAAGACATGGAGAACAACACTAAAACTAAATATGAAAAACCAGCAGATAACTACAGATCCAATCCAAATTAAACGTGGCATTTTCCAAGGTGACTCATTTAGCGCATTATGGTTTTGTCTGTCATTAAACCCACTGTCGCATATGCTTAACGAATCAACATACGGATTGAAAATTAAGGACAAGAATATGGTATGTCACACAATTTATCACCTATTCTTCATGGATGATCTAAAGTTATATGCATCAAATTTTGTTCAACTAAACAGTTTAATCAATACTTCATTTGAATTTAGTCAAGATATCTGCATGGAGTTTGGAGTAGACAAGTGTAAGACGCTACATATCGAAAAGGGTAAGGTTACGCAGGCAGAAGAGTTCCAGCTAGATGATGGAAATAGGATTGGAGTAATGGATAATACCGAAGTATACAAATATTTAGGATTCTCACAAGCTGCCAGAATTGAACATAAAGTAATGAAAGAAAAATTGATAGATACATACAAGAAGCGACTAAAATCTATCCTCAAGACGCAACTAAACGGTAAAAGCACGATCACAGCAATAAATACATATGCTATACCAGTACTGACATATTCATTCGGAATCATTAAATGGACACAGACAGACATCCACGCGCTGGAAATATTAACTCGTACTACACTTACCAAACACAGAATGCATCATCCTAAATCAGCAATAGAGAGATTGACACTTCCAAGAGAACAAGGAGGACGAGGCCTAATTGATCTGAACAACTTATATTATAAACAACTAGACATTTAAGAAAATATTTTTTTACAAAGAGCAACCAATCAACACTGCATAGGGCTGTGGTGCTAGCTGACAAATCATTAACTCCACTCAATCTAGCAAACGAAAATGTCAATCTACAAGGGAAACTCATAACTGACGCTTCAAAAGAGTTACGTCTCTCAGAAGAGACCCTACACAAGAGACATTATGATGAACTACATAAAGGTCACGTAGATATTAAAGCACCAAATAGGTGGTTAAACAACGGGGAACTATTCGGAGAAACAGAAGGTTTTATGCTGGCTATTCAAGACAGAGTGATTGCAACGAAAAATTATAAAAAATACATTATACAAGATGCGACAGTAAACGATCAATGTAGAAAATGTAGTGTAAGGGGTGAAACAATCGAACACATCATATCCGGGTGCCAGTCACTATGTCAAACGGATTACCTCTACAGACATAACCAAGTAGCTAACATTATTCACCAAAAACTAGCAATCAAGTACCTCATTGATACACACACACCTTACTACAAATACAAACCGGAGAAAGTACTAGATAGCAAAGATTTCAAATTATATTACGACCGCACAGTTATAACAGACCAAACTATACATCACAACAGACCGGATATAATTATAATTGACAAGAAGAAACAAGAAACTACCCTTATTGACGTTGCTGTCCCAATGTGCCATAACGTCGAGACTACATGGAAGAAAAAAATTGACAAGTATAGTGAACTTGCAATTGAGATCAAGAAGATGTGGAAAACAGGAAAAAGGTAAATACAATCCCATACGTGATACCGGCCAATGGCATCATACCGAAGAAGCTACATGAAAGCATTAAACAACTAGATCTTCCACCCAATGTTTACATCGAGACTCAAAAGGCAGTAATACTCAACACGTGTAGAATAGTTCGTAAATTTCTAAACTAAGAATGATACTTCGAGATTCCGAGACAGTTCCATCCTGACATGGTTTTCGTGGTTTCCCATAGTCCGAAGAGCAAATGCTAGGATGGCGACGAGAAATCGGCCACGACCGTACACAGCAGAAAGAAAACATCATCTACGAACTATATTATAAATGACTTATTTTAGTTAGAGTTAAGACAAAGTAATAATGTACGTAGGTATGTAATATAGATACACATGGAAGTACTTGACGTAAGTCCGTACAACATGTTAGCTCTGGTTTTGACCGAGTTTGTATGAAATACATCCAATAAAATTATAATAATAATAATAATAATAATAATAAATAATAATAATAATAATAATAATAATAAAAATAAAAAACAATAATAATAATAATAATAATAATATGTTTATTTATATTTTTTTTTAAGTTGCCTTTATTGAACAATTTATTTACAGATATAATCGATTGTCCTGCGAAGCTGCAAAACAGCTTATCTGCAGGTTCAAATCTTTTTATACATTTGTACATAGTAAACATTAAATCAATCCCTTGGAATCCAGTTCCTATGTCAATACAGATGATATTTCCATTACAATTATACATTCTTGACAAACAAAATTAAATTACATTGATTATTTCTTTTAATACGGCAACTTTGAATTTAAATATTCCATAGCATGAAATTGAGACAATTATAATAATAATAATAATAATAATAATAATAATAATAATAATAATAATAATAAAAATAATAATAATAATAATAATTTTTTTTTTTTTTTTTTTTTTTTTTTATTGAAATACATATCTCTTATACATTTTCTATCAAACAAGTTCGGCCATCCACAAGCTGCACAGGACAGCTTAACTGTGGAACATGTTAAATAATAATAATAATAATAATAATAATAATAATAATAATTAATAATAATAATAATAATAATAATACTATTAATCATAAAAATAATAATAATAATAATAATAATAATAATATAATAATAATAATAATAATAATAATAATAATAATAATAATAATAATCATAATAATAATAGTAATATTTCATCAAAAACTAGCAATCAAGTACAACCTCATTGACACACACACACCTTACTACAAATACAAACCAGAGAAAGTACTAGATAGCATAGAGATACCATACTGTTATACCTAGAGTCCCTACTCCCATCTGCCGAGTATGGGCCGCCATCGGCAATTTGAACGAGCAAAGATGTCTTCTGAGTGTGGCATGGCAGCGCGGAATTCAAACTGGCGTTTGTAGTTGTTACGTACTGAACAGTATATTTATCGCCTTGGATACTGATCTTATTAATGTTGAATCATATATATTTTTTATAAATATTGTAGTGTGTTGTTTATTGTCATTACGGGCACTGTAGCAAAGATTACACTTTGTGACAAAAACTTCCCTCCCCCCAAGATCATAAAGATAGATAGTAAATTCGAAATACTATAAGAATAAAAAACTCGCTTAAGAATTAAAATTATAACTTTACATATTTATAACTATGTCAGATATAAATAATTTTAAAAAAAATTGTATTTAGAGTCTACCCCTACTTTGGGGATATGTTCAGACATAAACATTTTCTGAAAGTTCCCACTCGACCTGAAATGGGATACTCCTGAAATCCAGGAAAAACTGCATCATACATGAAATAACGTCGAACAACCAGGAATTTTCTTTAAATGCAAAGTAAAGCTAATCGGGGACCCATTTTTATAAAATTGTATTTTTGTTGAAATGTCAACTTGTCAACAATTCGACAAAAGTCTGGTGTAATACCTGGAAACACAAAAATCCTGGAATTTCACGTAAATTTCCTCAAAATTCTTTTGAAAAAAAATCGTACACGTATAAATTACGTATATTATATATTAAATAATATTATAATAATTTTGTTACTATAATTATGAGATGAAGGTATGCCAAAAGTCACGTATAAATCTTAATCTCATTAAACAGCTAGTTTATTATTATTTATACAATGTAACAGATAAAATCAAGTAAGAAAAATTATTGTACCACATACATTATAATTAATAAAATGAGTTCACACCAGGACTATTATTGGATGTTGATACTTTTAAGTTGAATCGTTAAAATCGATTTTTTATGAAGACGGCGTCGATAAACAGCTGGGGGGTCCAGATCTGCATCAGATTCCATCTCATCAGCGCCAGGTTCTACGTCTAAATCATGATCGGGATCATCATCCTCATCATCATCGTCCAAATCTTCAATAGCATTGCTGCGATTGCTGCAACCATGGCCTACACAACTTCCACACATGTTTGTACACTTCAGTCGCTGTTTACTACAGCTGCAGATTGATGATTCGCACCCTGTGGTGCAATTACAGGTTATGAGTTTCAGCAAGCTTTCTTGTGGCGCTAGTGCCTTGAGGCTGGTGACTGGGACGAGATGACCATTTTCATTAACCCAACCCCAATTTGTTGGGACTAACACCTCGCCATTTCTGCACTTGGAGATAAGTCCTTAAGGAATGTTTGCCGGGCTGCTGCTGATGTGGGGGGAAGAGAGCCGAGATCAAAGTTTCCCGTAACTGGTTGCCGGGCAATTGTTTTCATGTAAATTTCCGCTCGTCTCTTATCTAGGCTCTCATAGGTGTTTCCCGCATAGAGAGCTGATATGAATGTATCTCCTGCTTGGGCTATTTCATCTGGCATAGCGTTAGGTCTGTTGAAAACACCCATTTGCTACTGCAGTTTTGGGCTTGATTTGAGTTTCTTGTATGGCTTGATCTTTCCCTGATTATGGATACATGAAGTTGTATCAGACCCTGATATGGCGTGGATAAATAGTATGTGTGGTTGCACTTCTCCAGCTTCTACTTGTAGAGATTTGCTGCTGTACAACCTTTTTGCCTTGTCTCTACTTCCAGGCACCAACATTTACACATCAAAGTTAGTATCTGTGAGTGCAATGAGTAGAACTATCAGGTCAGTGTCTTGCCCAACGATCCAGGTGTCCTCTCTGCATTTTGCGTGATCCAGGGCTGTCGTCACAATGAGCCTGTCTGCGTCCGCAGGGACTTGAACAACTTGAATACCAGCAGCAAGTAGGTGATGTGACAGGAGACTGATCAGACTTGTCTGATTGTGTGGATTAGTCAAAAACGTATCTTAAGCTGTGGCAGCTTGGTCATTTTCTTTAACAAGGACATCGATCGAGGTGCCTTTAGCTGCTCGACGAACATGTGCAGAACTTTTAGTGGCAGATTGCATGTATCCGTCGAATACCACAGTTGCATTTGGACCATACCTTTGAGTGATGTATGACACGTATGTGGAGCATATGTTTCCATATGTTTGTGTACGTAACCAGGGAACATGACGGAGAAGGTATCCACCATCTATTACGAATCTCTGAGGGTCTGGTATGTCATTTATATTCTTACGTTCAGAGAATACGGACATCAGAGTTGATTTGGTACCTGTTCGCATGGAAATGCCATCAACCAATGCTGGTGGTGGTTCTTTAAGCTCAAAGGTAAGGTTAACATTTAATTCTTCGTCACTTCGTACAGTACATAGCATACAATGGAATAACTGCACTGAGTTTACGGCAACAAGTTTTTCTCGGACATCCATTCCCTTTGTGGAACTTGCCAGTGTAACTATTCGTTGTCTTTTCTCTGCAGGTGCAAATCACTGAAAGGGATTCCCTTCATAGTCTTCATTGATGCGGTTCCAATTTCTAGCGCATTATCACAGTGACTTCGTCATTGGCTATTCTGCCTGTTGCGATTGATACTAGTAGTGGCAAGCTCCTCTCAAATGGGTGGTGCAGATGTAGCCATTCCAGTACTTTTTCGGAATCCAGGCCATCACGTGTTTGCCGCGACTCGCGAAGCTCAACATGTTGATCTGAAGATTGGGCAGATACTCCAGTGTACGATTCCATGGCATCCATAATCTTGGCGCATGCTGGTGCCTATTGAACCCACTTGGCAATCGTAGAATCGGACAGACCTCTTCCATGTGTGAGTCTTCCGCTCGCCTTAATAGCCCGCATCAATACCTGCACAATACACATATATTTTCACACACTTACCAATCTGTGCAACTGTGCAGAATGGATCACGGTCGGGATGAAAGGAATCGACGACTCTTTCACACAGGAAACAGTGTATTTTGAAGTCAAAAGATGGCATTCTAATCATTCTAGGCGCCGGGGGATCTTTGAAGGGACGATTTGGTCGACACGTATACGCCTTCCTACACTCGTTGTGAAGCTTAACTGAAGTTTTACTTACCAACAGTTCATCAACATTGTCTTCCCTAATTTTACTTGCATTACGAATTGCGTTAAAGGCACTTACAGTCACCTACGGTCCACGCTTACATCCCACATACTCACACAATATGCACTTATCCTCTTCTTCGTCAGCAGGCACAACCGAGATACCCATTTTTAACTCACTAGTCACTCGCAAACAACTTATACAGAGTAAAACGAATGACTGTGCTCCCAACCGACCCCATTGCAACACTGACCACAACTGAGAAAAACGCGACACGAATAGCCTTGCAAGAACAAAGCATTCTCTAATTGTACGGTGCGGGGCGGCGAGGTCATCGATCCGATGCCAACATCATAATATGCACATGCGAGAAATTGTCTATTACCTCTACGGACAAAAACTGAGCCACACCCAGAGCTGATAGAGTTTCTACCACGTATAATGACGGAGCAAACACGCTCAAAGTGTGTTTTTCAACATGGCGCAGCTATACCAGGTTTACAGACGTATCCCTTGCGGGAACGAGTGGGAACTTTCAGAAAATGTTTAAGGAGGTTGTCTGAACATATCCCAACAGGTTTTGCTTAGTAGCTTTAAATGTCCAGGTTTGCACCTGAAATGGCGTAAATGCACTGGTCTACAAGCCAACCCTGTAGAAACCATTAAAAATTAATTCATTTTTCATTTTTTTAAGTTTAATTGATTAATTAATTAATTAAAAATTAAAAAACATTTTATGTAAATCAATCCAGAAATTACAAAATCCATCCCAGCGGGGTATCGAACCCCGGTTTCCCGATTGCCGGTCGTGTGCTTAACACCTAAGCAACCGTCCCGGTAGCTGTAGATGTGTAGTGTGTAGATGGTTTATATAAAATCTATTACACCTTGACCTACGGGAGTGTTTCCCGATTTATGAAATTGAGAAATAAAAAAACAAATTAATTTTGCAAATGATTTTCGAGATATATGAACATAATACAAATCTCCACAATGGTATAGTGCGTTGGTAGTGTGGTTAGCGTCTCTACTTCAAATGCAGGCGGTCCAGGGTTCGATTCCCGTTACAGGCAGAAGTTTTTAAACTTCTGATTAGGACTTAAGTTCATCAGTTCTTGGCTTCGGAATTTGTGAACGGTGATTTTGGAGCCGTCCTAGTAACAAGCCACATTGTAGTAATTTCAAAGTTGTTCTGAATCGGCCTTGTTGATTCTGGCGTTGATCCGCGGGTGTTCGCACTGTCCATACATTTATCGCGTAAAAATTGCAGAGGGAAGTTATTGTCGCATAGTGTAATCTTTGCTACAGTGCCTATAATGGGTAATGACTATAAACAACCCCTTACAATGTTTCATTCATTCATAAATTATATGATTCAACATCAACAAGATCAGTATCCAAGCCGATAAATATACTAAAAAAAATAATAAAATATACAGTACGTAAAAACTACGAGAGTTTTAATTCCGCGCTGCTTGATGCCACACTCAGAAGACATCTTGGCTCGTTCAAATTGCCTTGAATCCCGGGCATGGTGGTGACTCTAAGTACTAATGGTATCTCTATGCTAGATAGAAAAGATTACAAATTATATTACGACCGCACAGTTATAACAGACCAAACGATTCATCACAACAGACCGGATTTAATAATAATTGACAAGAAGAAACAAGAAACTACCCTTATCGACGTTGCTATCCCAATGTGCCATAACGTCGAGACCACGTGGAAGAAAAAAATTTACAAGTATAGTGAACTTGCAATTGAGATCAAGAAGATGTGAAAACAGAAAAAGGTAAATACAATCCCATTCATTATATCAGCCAACGGCATCATACCGAA
This sequence comes from Sweltsa coloradensis, assembly GCA_024449915.1. NCBI lineage: Eukaryota > Metazoa > Arthropoda > Insecta > Plecoptera > Chloroperlidae > Sweltsa > Sweltsa coloradensis. The sequence continues at coordinate 20,039 of JAMZAV010007598.1, forward strand.
GAAACTACATGACAGCATTAAACAACTAGATCTTCCACCCAATGTTTACATCGAGACTCAAAAGGCAGTAATACTCAACACGTGTAGAATAGTTCGTAAATTTCTAAACTAAGAATGATACTTCGAGATTCCGAGACAGCTTCCATCCTGACATGGTTTTCGTGGTTTCCCATAGTCCGAAGAGCAAATGCTAGGATGGCGACGAGAAATCGGCCACGACCGTACACAGCAGAAAGAAAACATCATCTACAAACAATATAACAATGACTTATTTTAGTTAGAGTTAAGACAAAGTAATAATGTACGTAGGTATGTAATATAGATACACATGGAAGTACTTGACGTAAGTCCGTACAACATGTTAGCTCCGGTTTTGACCGAGTTTGTATGAAATACATCCAATAAAATAATAATAATAATTTCACATTTTAAGTTCCAATCTGAATATGAATGTGGAATTAATTTTTAAGTTGGTCTGCGTTCATCTATCATGCTCTACATCCGTTCTAATAAAGGCATTCCATTTCGTGAGCCTTGAAGCAAGATGCTGACAGCAAAAAGACGCGTAGGCCTACGTCGGCTCAGTAAGGCAATACCCTGTACGTAATAAGACCAACGAAACTTCTTTGTTGTCAAGACGCTGCCTAATGAAGATTGACGATGTTAGATGTGTCTTGGCCACTCGTTATCATTATTGCTAACTTAATATATACCGTTCATCACTTGGCGCGAACCATGGATGAAGGTGTTTTGGTTTCAGGCCTGCATTGTACATAACACATTGCGTTGTTGTCTATCTATAGTATCCTGTTCACGAGGTAAATATAACTTTACACCGTTGCAAAGTTCACGTTTGCCTTCCTATAAGAGATTAGTGGGATTTATAACTATATGGTATTAAACATGTAAAGTTCATAAGAGTTAATTAATAAAAATATATACCTGGCGCAGTAAATCCCATTTAAAATAAAATAAGCTTGCTGGGGATTTTAAAAAGTCTCATGTATTGAATTTCTTTGAATTTTAGTGCCAGAACTTTATACCAATGTATACTTGAGCCTGTATACGCCTGTATAAGCCTGTATACCCTTGCCATTGTACCTGTCTCACAAGTGTCATTACAATTTTTCTTTGATTTAAAAATATTTGGGAAAATATCACCAATGTTTTTTAGAACCCAAATCGGTTTAATATTATAAATGAAATGACATTAAAATTTTATATTTTGCTAATGTTAACAATTGTATACAGATATAGGGGACGGTAAAAAATTGCGATTTGTAAAATAAGGCCTGCATAATTTTCGTCATTTGTACAATATTTGCTATTAGTCGACAAGCGCACGGAGGCTGTTTGGATATTTTGGCTAATCGTAATTATTCACGTAAAATGCGTTTATCCGACCTTTTATTTCCCCATGTACTTCATTCTTGAGTCCATTGTGCAAAGTTTGTCTGAGAGACGCTTCTCCTAGGTCCGAGGTAGTGTCCGATATCATGTCCTCTTGCTCAGTTATGATTTCGTTAGTAAGATTGTCGAAGAGTGAGATTAGAGAGTATTATTAAACACCACAGCCATATGAAGGATTGACTTTGTAATCTTTGAATGAAAGTATTTAATAACATTTCAATTTGTTTTTGACACAAGTTAATTAAATCAATTATTTCCGGTCCTCGGCGACAAATGTTTCTGTTGCTGAATGAGAGTGGTGCATTTGACTTTCCGAAGGAATATGTTTCGGCAAAACATATTCTGATGGCATCGAAAAGTATATTAATGATATCATTGAGTTGTCCTGTGAACTTTGAACCATAAAGATGGTTTTATCGTAAAAATATGTTTGAACATATTGAACACAACAGACCGCATATAATAATGATTGACAAGAAGAAACAAGAAACTACCCCTATCGACGTTGCTGTACCAATGTGCCATAACGTCGAGACCACGTGGAAGAAAAAAATTGACAAGTATAGTGAACTTGCAATTGAGATCAAGAATATGTGGAAACAGAAAAAAGGTAAATACAATCCCATTCATTATATCAGCCAACGGCATCACCGAAGATGCTACATGAAAGCATTTAACAACTAGATCTTCAACTCAATGTATACATCGAGACTCAAAAGGCAGTAATACTCAACACGTGTAGAATAGTTCGTAAATTTCAAAACTAAGCATGATACTTTGAGATTCCGAGACAGCTTCCATCCTGTTGGTTTTCGTGGTTTCCCATAGTCCGAAGAGTAAATGTTAGGATGGCTATGAGAAATCGGCCACGGCTGTATACAGCAGAAAAAAATCATCATCTACAAACAATATTATAATTTACTTATTTTAGTTAGAGTTAAGACAAAGTAATAATGTATGTAATGTAGGTACACATGGAAGTACTTGACGTAAGTTCGTACAATAGGTTAGCTCCGGTTTCGACCGAGCTTGTATGAAATACGTCCAATAAAATAATAATAATAATAATAATAATAATAATAATAATAATAATAATAATAATAATAATAATAATAATAATAATAATAATAATAATAATAATAATAATAATAATAATAATAATAATAATAATAATAATTCAATTCAATTCAATTTATTTGATTAAACACACACAATACATTTAACAATATCAAACAAGCAAGTTTCCTTCATGAGCAGACTGCTCGTGTGAAGGACTGCTTCACATAATAACATTTTAATTGTGCCAGCCGCCACGGTAAATATTAATAAACTATACATTCTTAAAACCTTAAACAAAATAATTAACCAATTAACTAAATAAATAAAATTAAAAATACAATGTATAATTAAAAATTCATGATAATAAGTTTTAAATGTAACCAAATCAATAAAACATATAAAAAAAAACAACGCATAAGTAGGCCTACATACAATATCTTAATATTAAAGGTAAAAGCAATTTTAAAATGGGAAATAATTCACCTCTCTTTTACTGCATTTTCTGCAAGTTTTTTAAAATGAACATATTTCATACATGGTTTAAACTCTGGAATCTTGCATAAAATAGAATTGAACAGATATGGGCCTTTATATGATAACTGGTTACGTGTATTTGTTAATCTAAAGTCAGGTACGGTTAAACGTAGCACTGATGAATTTCTAGTATTGACAGCACTATTCACAAAGTCATGGTTACTAAGATTACTAAACACATATAAAACAGTTCTATAAAAATACAGTTGTGGCAATGGAAGAATGTCGTGCTCTATATAAACAAAGTCAGTTGACTGAAGCCGCTGAAGATTAAATATGGTTCTCATGATATAGTTTTGAGCAGTGATCAGTGATGTTAGTTTATATTCAAATGTTCCCCCCCAATGAATGATACCAAATTGCAAATTCGATTGAAAAATAGCGAAGTACAATTGCCTTAGAACATTTAATGGCATAATTTTTTTAAGATAGAAGATGATATAACTGATGGATCGAAGTTTAATAATAATAATAATAATAATAATAATAATAATAATGATAATATTTACAATAATAATAATAATTATAATAATATTTATTTTTTTAAGTTGCCTTTATTGAACAATTTATTTACAGATACAATCGATTGTCCTGCAAAGCTGCAAAACAGCTTATCTGCAGGTTCAAATCTTTTTATACATGTGTACATAGTAATACAATAAATCAATCTTTTGGAATCCAGTTCCTATGTCAATACAGATGATATTTCCATTACAGTTATGCATTCTTGACAAACAAAATTAAATTAAATTGATTATTTCTTTTTAATGCGGCAACATTGAATTTAAATATTCCCTAGAATGAAATTGAGATACAACAAATTCAATAATAAACAAACAAAAAATAAATAAATAAGATAATAATAATAAATAAATAAGTAACACACCCTTAACAAAGAAACAGCTGCAAGGCTTTGATAAAGCTTTTTTTAAAGACCAAATTCCACCACAACAACAAAAAAAACATGATCAAAAACATCACCACAATAGCACATTTCACATTTAAACATGATGACAGTTCGAGCACCACGACACGCACAACCACAATTCGTCTATACGGTAGTTTTAGTAGAGATTTGTGGGCGCTGCCATCTTGGCTGTGACGTCACGGAAGTGCTGCTAGAAACTCGTTTCCACCATGCAGCACATGTTACCACAGCACCTTCATGGCGCCAACAAAAATCAAAAATATTTCATTATTTTTTAACGATTGAAATAGGTGAATCATGGAGGTTATTAAACACAACGTTACTTTTTATTTTTCAATTTTTTTATTAATAATAATAATAATAATAATAATAATAATAATAATAATAATAATAATAATAATAATAATAATAATAATAATAATAATAATAATAATAATAATAATAATAATAATAATAATAATAATAATAATAATAATTTTTTTTTTTTTAATTTATTTATTTTCACAAAACACAAATTAACATTGTTACATCTCATGGAAACCCACAAAGCCCATTATGCGGGCTCATCTGTGGAATAAACAACATCAAATAAACAACACAAAAACAACCATAGAGGAAGGAATCATTATGAAAAAACATATACAAATCCCAAACATTAAATAAACAAATTGAGGTAGATTAACCGTAACTTAAAAATTAAAAAAAATAAACACTACACAACTTCAAGGCTTTTGTTCTTAAACATATCAGAAACTTGTCAGAAATATAGGTAAAGGATGAGTTCGAAACAAGGTAAGAGCAAAACAGATTTAGGTAAGAGCACTCAATTGAGACAACAAATATATTTTTATTTCTTGCTTGACCTCGGAAATTTTAGTAAAATTTAATAACTGATCAGGTAAGTCATTAAAAGCTTCGGGAACTAAACACTCTAGGCGCCTTTGACCGTATTTATTATTACTTCCCGGAATTGCAAATTTTTGTTTTCCCTGATTACGTGTGCATTTATTTCTTTGCACAAGAATTTTATAATCATTTTTAAAGTAATATTTTATAATAAGTTGGTACGTGAAAAAGCCGTCAACAGGAAGAAGGTTGCAAAAGAGGTATGTCTCCCGAGTCGATAGAGTTTGACAATGGCGAGGTCTTATTTGGCGTAAAAGCTTATTTTGTAGTACACGAATTTTATTTAAGTGGCAGTCAGAGGAATACCCCCACGCAAGTAGACCATAAGATATAATAGATTCTGCAAGAGCGATATAAACATTACGTAACACTGAAAACGGTAAAACGTATTTAAGAAAAAAAACACTGCCGAAGGCAGGCTCGTAGGCGCTTACAGATCAAGTCAATATGAGGTGCCCAGTTGAAATGTTTATCAATTACCAATCCCAAATACATATGCGAGTCAACATTCTCAAGAAAATCTCTACATGCACACGTCAGTGGATCTACTTGATTATGCAAACATTCATTGGAATGAGTGATCACACTGACCTCCCGGAGACAATCTCTGTTTTGAGGTGCATACAAATGCATTATTTTTGTTTTATTTGCATTAATTACTAAATCTTTATCATGAATCTCTTTAAGTAAGTTAATAAAATCTTTTTGTAAATACAACTGTGCTATTTCAAAGTTTTTATGTACTGAAACAATTAAAATGTCATCGGCATAAATAAATACATGGCAATATTTAAAACATTTAACCAAATCATTTACGTACACTAAAAAAAGAATTGGGCCCAAAATAGAACCCTGAGGAACTCCTGCAATAACATCACGTTCGTGGCTTAAAAAATCACCAACCTTGACTCTTATTCTTCTGGTTCCTAAGTAATTTTTAAACCAATTTAAAATTGGGCCACGAATACCAATTTGCTCAAGACATTTTAAAAGTTTGACGTGATTTAATGTATCAAATGCCTTGCTTAAATCCACAAACATGGCCGCAATGTGCATATTGTCATTTAATTTGTTATTAACCAAATTCGCAAATTTCACTAGAAGATCGGCCGTGCTCTTACCTTTTTGAAATCCAAACTGATTATTAGTAATAATTTTAAATTTATCTAAATAGTTGCATAAAGCGTCAGCTACTACACGTTCCATTATTTTTTCAATAACAGATAAAATGGCAATTGGCCTGTAATTACTAAAGTCCATATGGCTGCCTTTTTTATAAACCGGTCTTACAATAGAAACTTTTAATAAATCTGGTATTTCTCCCTGTTCTAAAGACAGGTTTATTATTTTGGCAATTAAGGGACTAATATCCTCTGCCGTGTATTGCAAGTCGATCACCCTAATCCCATCAATTCCAGGTTGTTTGGTTACACTTAATTTACGGATAATTTTAAGCACAGTAGCTACACTTACTTTGTCTAGGTACATAGATTGACTCTGAGATAAAGGAGGCAAAAGCTTAGAAGTTACAATAGAGCAATTATGTTGAATCATATTAATCTCATCAACAAAAGTATCAACAAATCTGTTAGCAATTTCTTCCTCACTGTATTTATTTCGTAAGTATTTGTTAATCACCATGTCAACTGAGTATAATAATAATAATAATAATAATAATAATAATAATAATAATAATAATAATAATAATATAATAATAATAATAATAATTATAATAATAATAATAGTAATAATAATAATAATAAAATTCAATTCAATTCAATTCAATTCAATTTATTTGATTAAACACACACAATACATTTAACAATATCAAACAAGCAAGTTGCCTTCATGAGCAGACTGCTCGTGTGAAGGACTGCTTCACATAATAACATTTTAATTGTGCCAGCCGCCACGGTAAATATTAATAAACTATACATTCTTAAAACCTTAACAAAATAATTAACCAATTAACTAAATAAATAAAATTAAAAATACAATGTATAATTAAAAATTCATGATAATAAGTTTTAAATGTAACCAAATCAATAAAACATTTTTAAAAAAAACAACGCATAAGTAGGCCTACATACAATATCTTAATATTAAAGGTAAAAGCAATTTTAAAATGGGAAATAATTCACCTCTCTTTTACTGCATTTTCTGCAAGTTTTTTAAAATGAACATATTTCATACATGGTTTAAACTCTGGAATCTTGCATAAAATAGAATTGAACAGATATGGGCCTTTATATGATAACTGGTTACGTGTATTTGTTAATCTAAAGTCAGGTACGGTTAAACGTAGCACTGATGAATTTCTAGTATTGACAGCACTATTCACAAAGTCATGGTTACTAAGATTACTAAAAACATATAAAACAGTTCTATAAAAATACAGTTGTGGCAATGGAAGAATGTCGTGCTCTATATAAACAAAGTCAGTTGACTGAAGCCGCTGAAGATTAAATATGGTTTCTCATGATATAGTTTTGAGCAGTGATCAGTGATGTTAGTTTATATTCAAATGTTCCCCCCCAATGAATGATACCAAATTGCAAATTCGATTGAAAAATAGCGAAGTACAATTGCCTTAGAACATTTAATGGCATAATTTTTTTAAGATAGAAGATGATATAACTGATGGATCGAAGTTTTGTTGTTAACATATTTATATGCATGCTCCAACTCAATGATGAATCCATATACAATCCCAAATATTTTATATACTCGCAGCTTTCAATACACTTGCATTTACAATTAGTTGTTTCAATGCAGTTTGATTCATGGTAAACAATGTTCATATGAGGAAAAGTAGTCTTCTCTTTAAAACGAAATACAATGAATTTGGTTTTTGAACTATTTAAAACAAGACCGTTATTTCTAAAATACTTAGATAAAATGTGTAGATCATGATTGACAAGCATTTGCAAAATTACATACGTGACGGCTGAAAGCACTAAAGCTGCATCATCTGCAAAAAGAGTAACTGAAGCATACAAAGGCAATATTGCGAGATCGTTTATAAAAATTAGGAAAAAATATTGGGCCCAACACAGACCCTTGAGGAACCCCTCGTACTACAGTCAATTTCATGCTGTGTGTTCCATTTAGACAACGATTTGCACTCTTCTATTAAATATGATTCGAACCATTGACCAATTTTTCCTCTTAGACCACACCTGTTGAGCTTATTACCAATAAGTTATGAGAGATCATATCAAACGCCTTACTGAGGTCCAAATACAGTGCCATGGTCTTGTGATTCTTTTCCATTGCTTTGGGTTTTATGACTTGTGTGATTCTCTATTGCCATGTCAACATTCTTCTTTGGCAAGAAACCAAACTGAATCTCAGAAAAGAATTGATTTGACTGTAGAAAGTTTAAAACCTGATTTTTTACACAAACCTCTAAAATTTTTGATATTGAAGGCAACAATGAGATGGGTCGATAATTGTTAACCATGATTTTATCACCACTTTTAAAGATAGGGATTATAAGAGCCGTTTTTAAAATATCAGGCACATAACCATCATTAAGAGAAAGATTGAATAAATGTTTTAAAACAGGTACAAAAATATCAATGTTATCTTTTATCATACAAATATTTAATCTATCAATGCCTGCGCTTGATTTACTTTTCATGTTTCTAATAATTTCAACAAGATCAGCTTCAGTTATATCAGAGACGTGCATGGTTTGGTTAACCCACTGCATACCATGATCGTTACTAATTGTATCGTCGTTGTTAGCATTGGTCGCTGCTGTATTCGCAACATTTATAAAATATTCATTAAAGTAATTAGCAGCTCTAACGGGATCTTTATCAGTGCTAATAGTTTCACCATCTATTAGAATTTCGGATATTCCCTCGCGCCCTCTCCCCTTCAAAACCTTGTTTACTACGTGCCAATAGTTTTTACCTTTATCAACTGCCTTCTCTATTTCTTCCTGGTAGAAATTTATTTTATCCCGCTTTATTTTTTCCCTGACGAGTTTACTGAAAACTTTATAACGATGTTTTAAAATTTCATCTTCTTGGTGTCGCTTTAAAGACTTATAGATAGCCTTGTTTTGAAGTGTAAGTTTTATTGTTTCCGGTGTAATCCATTCTTTACGTTTTCTAGTTTTGCTGTTCAGACTATATGTTACATATGAGTTATCAATTATTAATTTAAGTTCCTGGAAAAACAACTTGAAAGCTTCCTCTGCATGTACTGAGCTGAAAACCCCCCCAATTGTGCGAACTTAAATTTGTTTGAAAAAGTGTCTTGTTTATGTACTTGATAACCTTTGTAGATTGTGCTAATTTGATGTGCTCACTCGTGTTGTTATGAACACGCACCGTTGTAGCCAAATGATCCGTAATGCCACAGTCCAAGGTACAACACTCAAACTCAACTTGTTTACTGTTGCGTATAAATACATGATCGATGCATGTCTGTGCACCATCTCCCATCCTAGTTGGTTCGTTTATGCAAGAGATAAAACCTTTGGAATACAAAAGGTCTAAATAATCACTTATATTAACATTATAACATTGAGGCCTTTCAGTTATATCTATATTGATGTCTCCTAAAAGTATACACGGATCCCGTGTTTCATTGTCTAATAAAGACTGAAGGTCATCAACAAAGGGCTTCACAAGTGCTTGATTAGACCGCCGATATAAAGAGATTATCGTAACAGTAGTATTGTTCAATATTAAGTCCAAGATTACACCTTCAGCAGTGTTGCACAGATATGATTTCCAATTAAACTTATAACTTTCTTTAACATACACGGCTACTCCTCCAGAACGCTCGTTAGGCCTAGGTTGTAATAACATCTTATAGCCCTGAATGTCGTAAAGCCGCTTTTCACCCTCATCAATCCACACTTCTGTTAAGACAATTACTTCATAAGAACAATTATTTGACTTTAGGTAAACAAGTAAATTATCAAAATTTGACCTCAAGCTACGAATGTTTATGTGGAACACGAGGTTTAGATACACGTCAGAACTAGTCAGTCAATCTTCACTTTGTTGTTTGTTGTATTTGTAATAATAATAATAATAATAATAATAATAATAATAATAATATATCTCTTATACATATCTTTTATACATTTTTTTATGAAACAAGTTCGGCCATCCACAAGCTGCACAGGACAGCTTAACTGTGGAATATGTTACATTAAAGAAATTCATATATGTGAAATAATGATTTCTAAATAATTCGATAATTCAAAATTCTAGATAGCAATACAATAATTAATGAAGTAAAAGTAAGTAACAGTAAGCAGTGAATGACTCAGCGTGAAAAAAAAAATTATAACACTAAAATAAAAGATTAAAATAGTAGATAAAAACAAGTAATTAATGTAAAAATTAAATACTTATACTAGTTAAAAAAGATTTTTGTGAAGCAACAGTTTGCAGATAATACAGTAAATAAACATTGAATAGAACAGTGAAATATAAGAGTGCTAATTCATTTACATTAAGTCATTAAATTAATTAGAAAAAAGAACTTGGTTGAACTATTACGTTTAAATTAATAATCGCAAATTCTATTTTGCCAAGCTTTTCGAGGATGCTGTTATGGGACACTGTACGTTTATGAATTAAGAATGCGCAAATGTGGAAGGGTAGATGAGCTTGGCCCTTTTTTTAGATCTCATTTCTTTTGAGTGTGTAAGGTTTGGCTGTATTTCTACAAGTTTTTGTTATGTGTGTTCGGGAATACGGCAAATATTGAAGATTAAAATATTGTTTTTCAGTTCAATCTCCAATGATGGATGATGAGATGGTTATGTTTCTGTGAGATTAATTTCAACTATTTGTCATGAAAGTATTAAAGAGAAAAATTCGATTTTCTTACAATTGTCTTTCCTACGAATTTTTTAGTTTACCGGTATTTTGTACCGATTTGTGCCGCCAAACGAAAAAATTCGCTGGAATGGCAATTGAAAAAAATAGTCTTTTTCTCTCAGACACACTAAAAAAAACAGATGATCATTAATCTCACAAAAACACAACCACCTACGTTGAATGGTGTGTTAGGTGGAACTGAAGTTTAAATTTTATTTTAAAGAGGCGATACTTGCTTTGCCCGATCAGAAAAATGTGGAAAAATAGTTTTGATGTTCTAATAGAGAATGGTTTGAAAGGCACTCACTTTATTGTTACCTGGTTGAATATTTGAGAAAATGGAAAAACATGGTTGATTCACATGCATATTCAAATTATCTTTTTTAGGATGCAACACAATTTGAAGATCATTTTACGCCTCCAAACAAGCCTAATAAATAAAGTATCCATCTGACTAGACACAGCTCTAAAATAAGATAATTGTTAGCGGTGTTGAAGAATTTATAATAAATATAGCTTAAAAAGCTACATCTATTTCACGGGTTTATTTTAATTTAAATTTGTCAATTATTTTAAAGCAATATTTACTCGTGAAATTAAATGGCGAACATCGGATCAAGTCTAGGTAACAATCAAACGTTTAAATATAAAATACAAATAAAAATGCTTCGTAGTATTATATAACTGACCTAAGCATACTCCAACTCGTTCTAGACAAGGCAGTAGGGTGTAAAGGGGCGTCCTGCACCAGTGGAGGAGCACGATTTAACATGGGCGCTCTTTGGAGCTTCCCACCCATGCCGTGAGGAGC
>JAMZAV010007599.1:0-57365 GCA_024449915.1 Sweltsa coloradensis
TGTTCATGTCGCTGTCATGTGAACACACTGGAGAGAACTTTGTTATCGGCTAACTGACAGCTAGTTCATTAGTAGGGCTTGTGACCATGTGAGGACACATAAGGAAGAGAAACCTGGTACGTGTACCATGCCTGACTGTGCGGCACGTTGTTGTTTTAGGAGTGGCCCCGCTCACCATTATAAAATATATCCTGAAGTGAAACCTTTTGCGTGTACCGTGCCTAAATGTGGTGCAAAGTTTTCTACAAGGAGTAACCTGACATACCACCTGGAAACCCATTCAGTATGTTAAACGTTAAGAGTGTATCGTGCCTGACTGTACAGCTTAGCTCTGTTAGTAGCGGGCTGATTTACCATGTTGAGTTACTTACGGGAGCGAGAACTTTTGCGTGTAATGTGTCTGACTGTGCAGTGCGATATTGGTTTTTGAGTGGCTGTGCTGACTATAAGAGGTCACTCACTGAAGTGACACCATCTGTGTTTACCGTGCTCGACTGTGCGGCAGGGTTCTCTACAAAAAGAATCCTTAAATTCCATCGAGAACACATTACGGATCTTTAACGTTTTGTGCGTTCCGTGCCTGAACTTTATACGTTTTTGACAAGGACATAACATTTAGATGGCGAATGAAACCTCTTTTTATTTTGAGGACTGGCGTTTTGTGAATTTGGAAACTGAATATTTCATGATTGCAAATGATATTGTTTTTACGTGATATGAAAAAGCGTAATTTAGAGTATAAACCAAATTTTATAAAGTTTGATCGAAAATTTGCGCTTTGTATTATTTTAAAATTTAATTTCCAATGTTTAATTTAAAATTGTACGCAAAACAAATGTAAACCTATCGTATGGTTGAAGAACTAACCGAGATAGGTCTCCGAAGATGTTTGGAGCACTTGTTCTAGCAAATGTGTTGCAGTGTTGGGTGCAAGTCGGTATAAAGACGGTAAAACCTTAGAAAAGTTTAGTAGCAAAGTAGCATCTTGTGTTAAAATGTCATATCTTGCCGCACTTCAAGTAAAACGGTAAAGTTAAGGAATATATATTTTGTGATGTGGCTGTCTTAGATTTGAAGGATGTGCTGTAAGTAGTCAGGACCCACTATTTGATCCATTCGTTTGCATAATATTCCTTAGAAAAAATATTACACGATCTTCACTACATCAACAAGCAAGAAATATGATTCTACGCGAAGAAACTACCAGATGCTAACTAACACACCATAAATTGTGAGCAAAAGCGGGATCTTTACATATTATGTTTCTGCAAGACATGATTTTTTTGTCACTATTAAAATTATTAAATTGTATTTTCTTCAATTAAATGTGATCCTTTGGATGATCGTTTAATTGTAATGCTTTCAGTTTATATTATAATTATGTAAAGATAACACAGATACTCCAAGTTGATTTAAATGTGTTTCATTAAAGAAGTGGACATACTCGGATTCTCTCCCCCGCTAACTCTGTGTTCTTCCATTTTGTAGTTATCCAATTCAATCCATTCAGAACCTTTTATCTAAACCAGAGAATTGCCACATTACAATAGAACTATTCTGAGATTCTTTACTTAAATTTTAATTTTTTTAAAGTGAGCTTTTCGTCTATCTGTTGAGATCAATGATAACTAATCCTAAAGATACATCTTGTGCATATTTGCAAAATTTTAAACATTTATATCACATAAGGCGTAGGTCAATAATTTAAGAGCTCACATTTTTCCATCCGAATATGGTTATTTGATAATTTGATATTTAACTACAATAACAAAATTGTACTTTTTTTTCTTTTTCTAACATTTGTTTCGAAACCAAACTACGTTTACCAAGGGTTTGAGTGTTTAAACTGGACCGGTTTCATCTAGTCCGAGGCGTATATCAACGAAACGAAGCCGGCCTACTTTAGCTCAATTTCAAGCCGGACTCGTCACAGCCTGCTCAACCTACTAACACGTCAGTTGTCAACCACTTAATTTACCAGTACAAAATTATTAAATGAAACCAATTAGTAAACTGTAGCTGTATAAAAGAGTATGCATTATTTCTATTTGTATGGAACGCATCTGTTCCCGACAGATTTGTTCTAGAGCGGCTCCTGGATACTCAAAATCCTCCCGATCAAGTTGCAGTGAAGCGTTTATCAGGCTCGACTAGTTCACTTTAGCGGTCTAGACTCGTTGGCAAACGAGTCCAGAGCGGTTCTTCACTGGGCCGGCTATCAGCAAAGTAGGCCGGCCTAGACCAAGACCGGACCAGTGTACATCGGGCTATAGAGCACTTGGTAACCGGAGTGCAATATAGTTGATTGAGTTTGTGAGAAAATTGAGATCTCTTATATCATAGGATGTCTGATGGGATCTCATACTGATTGATTGATCAGTTCTCCATCTGACAGCAGTCCTCCACAGCATTGTTCCACAGCCTAGCAAGGTCTACTTATTTATCCGAAAAGTTTAAACAAAATCAGATAAAACCTGTGTAAAGTCTCTGAGTCTCTGCTAACCCGTGGGGCATTTACTCGTCGTATGTCTGAACTGCGTGCATCAAGCGACCACAATAATAGCATTGCAGCATGCACGCGTGAAGTTACCTTAAGATGATATGTAGCAGTAGCACAGTGTCAGCCACGTTGCAGATTACGCTGTTATTTATATAGGGTGCTTGATATTATTACGGAGCCACGTTCTTGGGGTTCAATCCACTGCCAGCTAGAGACAAATCAGGTCACACAAGAGTGTATGTGCTCCCACCAGTCAAAGACCTTGGGACAGTTCGTGGGTGTTGTCTACGCCATTGTTGTAATGTGATAATTTACAGAAATAGTTTTTCACACAATGATTCACTGTCTGTATGTGTGATGTTTTAATAGTCACACTGCCAGGCACATAAAAATTTATCACCATGCAATAAATGGTTCGGTTTTTTAATAACCGATTGGAGCGCACAGTGCTCGACCCGGCCTAACAGAATTCAACTTATGTGCTCAAAGTGCGAGGCGGGAAAAGTTGTAGAATTCAAAAGTTTCATGGACTACCTATCACAGCTACAAACCCATTTAATCTCCACCGAGAGTGTTGGCTCGGGCGCTAAGCACTTGACTCTTATTCGGGTGGTCCCTGTTTCGAATCCCGGCAATCCTGACTCGACATTTTTTCTGAAGTTTTCCTTAGACTTTTATGAGAACACAAGAGATTAAGTTCTATTTAACAGCCCTCGAAAGTTCCTTTCCCGAGAACCCTTTAGACTAAAGAGGGGGGGTGTCTTTTATTGGCCATCTCGCTTGGCGAGAAAAAAACAAGAAAATTAAAAATAAATTAATCTTCGTAGCCTACTTGACACAGGCTTATTCGGATATGGCACAGTGCACATTTAACTCACCAGTTAATATAACAAAACTTTAGTGCTGTGTTCAATTGGCATATCATAAGCGTAGCGCAACCGAGCGCAACGCAAGCGCAACGTAAGAAATACAAACAAGTGCACCTGGCTGCTTAAACACACAATTCACGTAAGCATAGCGTAGGCGCGGAAGCGCAGCACAAGAGATTGTTATATTTTACCCTCTACAATTCGAGCTATTTGTGGTTCGATTATTTCACAAAGAACAAACATTTTTTAGCAAACGCGACTTCAAACACATTTCAGCAGAGTTAGTATCTTTCTTCTGAAGCTCTTTGTTTTGTGTCTTCGAGCTTCGAGTGTGTGGCGCACTTCGTATTCATGCAATGGCGGCTGTTTGTTTTCATATTGTCATTGTCAACATCGTTGTTTAATTTCTATTTATGTACGCATTTCCACGTCCAGTTTTTCGATGGAAATATAACGCACATAAAGACATTGAGTATATAACCATCCATACTCAAAGATAAAGAGGTACGGCCAATATGCTTATTTAATTATGGATAAATAGTAAGTAGTAGTAGAAGTAGTTAAATGTAGTGTACCTTTACATGACGGTACACGTTTGCCGCAGTGTAGGGTTGAACATATGCCTATCCATCGTTAATATAAATGACTGGCCAGTGGTAGGCCTAGTGAGGCAAGAATATTTACATTAATAGTCATATAGTCTAAATTAACTTGAAATATAAGCCTCTAGTAAGATAAGGTTTTGTGAAAGCGAGGCTTTAGCTCTACCACCAGGATAAGCCACTCTAAGGCTTAAGGCAATTCTACATTTATTTTTTTTTGTCTTAAACGTAGGGACGAACTAGAGGATATTACTCTTCTTGTGTGTATTTTCTATAGTCACTGTATAATAATCTAAGAATAGCATTGCAATGCCTGTGATGTGATGCTTTAGGTTGGGCCCTGTTTGTTCTGCAGTTGATGAGTCAACCAAATACATTAGCATAACACCCGACAACCAGACGTATAAAATGTGTGTGTGCTACCCAGACCCAACTAGCTTGCTAGAGCAACTCAACTGCGCCCAGAAGAACAACTGTTATAATCCAATAATAATAGTACACAAGCTGGTTTACGGGGCTGCCTTGAATTAAAATAGTTAAACATAATCACGATTTAATCATTGCCTATTCATGGGGCCTTTCCTAGTGCATAGATGATTCTTCGTAATCTCCATTGATATTTGTAAATATGATTTTGCGCAGTCTTGTGCTTAAGTGTTTGGCCGCCGTTGTGACACCATTTTACCATTTTCATAGGCCAATGTCACGCAGCAAGGTAAACATGCAATAATAAGCAAAAAAGTGTATTTATGAAAGCCTACAAGAAAATTCTACAGGTCTAGAAAATATACATAATTAGTTGAAAATGTCTGGACCTGAAATAAGGGGCCACCTTATTGTTCGTCAGCCTAGGCGTCTATAGTAGACCTAAGGCCATTGCGCACAACGGTTGCTGTAGGTCCCACTATCGTGTATTGGATTGCGTCTGAAACGGCCTAGGTCCCTGGCTAAAAGGTTATAATGAGGGTAATTCTACACGTCCCTATGGAGAAACTTATTATTGTCATTCCTGGATATGAACTTATGGGTACTAGACCTTAGAATACCATTCTGGGTCCTATTCGTATGGTAGGCCTAAGTCTAGACTTTAACTTTCATAGCGGTCAACCAACAACCAATGAAGCAAGAAGTTAAATCTTAACGCGGTGTTAC
The DNA here is from genome assembly GCA_024449915.1 of Sweltsa coloradensis. Classification (NCBI taxonomy): domain Eukaryota; kingdom Metazoa; phylum Arthropoda; class Insecta; order Plecoptera; family Chloroperlidae; genus Sweltsa; species Sweltsa coloradensis. Next base: position 5,124 of record JAMZAV010007599.1, read on the forward strand.
AGAAAGTAGATTAAGGTATCCAACTGCATTGTTTATCAACATTTGTATCCCTGTTGCAGGCTTTAGGTTAATGAGCTATAGAATAATGGCGCTAGAATAACAACCAATACGTAGACAATAATGTTGTTTTGGAGCAAATGTGAACAAATGTTTAGGAAGCAAACATGAGAAATCTTCATTAAAATCACGGTTAATTTCTTATTTCACCAATAATTTTCAATTCCTTGGTGTATTTTATCAATATTTTCTCATTTATACCAAGTTAAATTACACAAACGCAATGTTCTTTTGAATTATTCTTTTCTTAGTTTTTTTCTTGATATTGTTATTTAAGCAATATGATTGCTTTCCAAAAGAATGCAATCAACCTTATGACGTACCATATTCTGCCAATTTCATTTTTTAACAATAAAAGAAATAGCATGCGCTTAGACGCATGTTTGCCGGACGCCAGTGGACCTGCTTATCTCAAAGCACATTGGACCGTAATGAGATGTCAGTAGCAAAGTAACAATAGTATTTTACACGGTCCAATTTTATGTAAACTCCACCTCTGACACTGGTATTTGTTTTCATTTCTATAAAGGTGTGAAACTTTCATCCAGGCTACGCCAGCTGCAAATAAGCCAGCTTACTATCTATGCTATCATGGAAGATTGGGAAAGAATCGATATCAAGGAAGAACCAATAGATCTGTTTCCGCCACAAGAGCGTTACACATTTATCCAGTCTCTGCCTAGCTCCGAAGTGAGCCCACCCTTAACAACGAATGCTGTCATGGAAGAATGGGAAGAAAATGATATAAAGAACGACCCACTAGCTCTGTCTCCGCCAAAAGCATTTGATACATTTATCCATTCTACGCCTTACCCAGAACCAAGCCCTCAATCAATATCGAATGCTGTTTTGGATGAGTGGGCTATAAATTATATCAAGAAAGACCCACTAGAATTGACTCCACCACAAAATGGTTGCACATTCGCCCGGTCCGCACCTTGCCCCGAAGAAAGCCTAGCCTTACCATCGAATGCGGTCATGAAAGAGTGGAAAATAAAATATGGTATAATGAAAGACCCTTTAGAGTTGTCCCCGTCGCAAGATTGTGCCTCATTTCACCAAAATACGCATTGCTCCGAAATAAATCATCACAAAATCTTTGAACTCTTTGAAGATGAATGGGAGCTGAGACGTATCGAAAAAGAACCTAAAGAAGTGTATTCGCCACAAAGGAGTGCTATATTAGTTTCGACTAACTCCGAAACAAGCGCTCCAGTAACCTTTGAAATTATCAAGAAGGAATGTGAGTATCGAAATAACGTGGATAGTACAATGGAAACTGCGCGTCCCATAGAAATTGCCGATACATTTGACCGGCCGACGCCTTGCTCTGAACTTAGCCAGCCTGTACCCTCCGATGTTACTAAAGAAGAAAGTGAGTGGACTATTAAGGAAGAATCCATAGAAATAACTACACGTCCTGAAGATTTCCCAGACCGCAATTCACCAACAGAGGATGACTATCTGTGTGGTAAGTTGATCTTTGCTAGGGTGTAGCTGTACATAAGGCTTTCAGTCTTATAGCCGTATTTAAAACATAGTAATGCATATTAACTGTGATATATAGGCCCTAAATTAATTTTATCTGTTATAACATCTTGCCAAATTGACATTGAATGACCACTGCGATTCAGCGATCTAATCAATACATAGTACCAGTTTACAGAAATAAATAAAATTTCAAACATAATAAGAAAATATAAAATTTAATTTTTGAGTTGATAGAATGCTTTAAAACATAGGGAACAATTTTATCAATTTAAGTGATGGGGGTGGAATGTCGCTTAAAAATAAGGTTAGGAAAGTAGGAACGGCTGCACGTGCTTAGATAAAAAGAAAGATAAGATATATTAGATAGATAAGAATGGGCTATTGACCGGCCGGGATTACGTTTCTTCTTGCGAGATAAGTTATGCAAGGTTGGTAAATAGGTGTAGTTTCTTCATTTATATCTTCAGCGGATGTTGGAATAAGACTTAATACTTGTCTTTACGGTAAAAATATCACGCAGAGTTTATTGGATGAGCGAAGCGAAGACTTCAATTTCACTTAACCCCCAAAAAATTTAGCTCGGTTGTTTATTTGTTTTTTTTGTGTTTGTTTTTTAGTCTGTTTTTTCGCTCGATTCCGGGCAAACGGCATATATGCAATCTTGATGAAAATTGGAGGGGACCTTCGAAATCTCTGAACTTAGACCTGCCACGTTTTGGGTACAATCGAAGAAATATTTCTCATGAATATCGTACTTTTACGATTTTTTTTCGATTTTTAGTGCGGTATTTTCGTGACATTTGGGCCGATTTTGACCAAACGGGTGGGGCTACAACGTTCATATTTCACATGGACATTAAGGTTATGGTGATGTAGTACCTTTTAAAAGTTAGCCAGAATCCATAGAATAAAGGTTTTAATATGAGTTTTTTGAGGTTTATAAAAACAATTAACAATTAATAATAGTGACTTCATAACAATCAACTACAATTCATTCAAAAAGCACTTGCAAAGGTAAAGTGGTCCTACGCAAACTAAAAACTTACAAAAAAAAGCTCATCCATCAACGCGGCGGGACTAAAGCGTTTTCCTTGTATAGAAAATTACTTTTATTCCCAATCTTTCGGAAAACAAGGTTTCTATTTCCTCAAAAATGAGCCATCAGAAGAAATAATTAACGTGATTTCGTCGTGGACTTCCCAGGTCCTTTTGTTCATAAATAGTCTAGCGGCCGGTATCGATCAATGCTTTACTTAACAGTTTTTTAGCAGTACATGACCAGTGACCACATCAACGCGGAAACTAATATTCACTATTGGTTTTCAGAGTCTGTGTTCCCGTGCGCTTTCTGCTCCCTGGGGTTCAGCACTCCGACCTATCTTGAGCGTCATGAACTCTTTTGTCGTGCTCTGAAAGAGCGAGATAAGAAAGAAGGGAAGAGAACCGCAACAGAGCTAGATGTGTCACTACACGAGCCATCGACCAGCGGAGCCTTTGTGAATGCAGGAGAAAGAGGAGATGTTGCTAAGCTAAAAAGAAAAAAATATAAAAGGAGCATGCCGTGGGAGATCTGCAGTGAAGATCTGAGCGAGAGCTGTCACCACCAAGAAAAGATTCCACTTACCTCGTCTATAGAAGGCGGAATGGAGTGCAAGGTCTCGAAACTAGCCGAACACAACGTGTCGACTCATCGCGATGATAGTCCCTTCAAGTGCGATATCTGCGGGACAAGGTTCACAGATAAACAAACACTCTCCAAGCACAAGCGATCGCACCGAAATGAAAAACGCTTCTCCTGCGCTACCTGCCCAGCGAGGTTTGAGTGGAAGAGCCACCTCACCACGCACACCAGGACACATTTCGGAGGGAAACGGTTTGCGTGTACTGTGCCTGACTGTGAGGCACGGTTCGCTAAAAGGAGTGGTCTCGCTTACCATCTGATTACACATACGGGAGAGAAACCCTTTGCATGTACTGCGCCTGACTGTGTGGCACGGTTTTCTAGAAACAGCGAGCTCACTGTCCATATGAGAACCCATTCCGGAGAGAAACCTTTTGCGTGTACCGTGCCCGAATGTTCGGCACGGTTCTTTAGAAATGGCGACCTTAATGTCCATGTACGAAACCATACCGGAGAGAAACATTTTGCATGTACCGTTCCTAATTGTGCGGCACGATTCACTAAACATGGCAACCTCACTGTCCATTTGAGAACCCATACCGGAGAAAAACCTTTCGCGTGTACCGTGCCTGACTGTGCGGCATGGTTCTCTACGCTGAGCAACTTAACTAACCATTTGAAAACACATTCCGGTGAGAAACCCTTTGCGTGTACCGAGCCTAAATGTGCGGCACGATTCTCTAGAAATGGTAACCTCACAATCCATCTGAAAACACATACCGGAGAGAAACCATATCATTGTGCTCAATGCCCCGCGAGCTTCATGCAGAAGTGTATCCTTGCGTCTCATATCAGGACCCATACAGGAGAGAAGCCCTTTGCGTGTACCATGCTTAACTGTGGGGCACGGTTCTCTACAAGGCACTATTCATCTATTCATCTGAGAACCCATACCGGAGAAAAACCGTTGGCGTGTACCGTGCCTGACTGTGCGGCACGGTTCTCTACGCTGAGCAACTTAAATCAACATTTGAAAACACATTCCGGTAAGAAACCCTTTGTGTGTACCGAGCATCAATGTGCGGCACGATTCACTAGACGTGACAACCTCACTATTCATCTAAGAACACATACCGGAGAAAAACCCTTTGCGTGTACCGTGCCTGACTGCGCGTCACGGTTCTCTTCCCGGAGCAGCCGTAACAGACACGTGATGACTCATTCAGTACTTTAGCGTGCACTATGTGCCTTTCAAATCTCGCACTGAAGAGCAACCTCATCAGGCACACGAGCACACACCCCAGAGCTTAAACATTTATTTATGATCTTTGACCTCCTTAGTACCACCAGAGCTTCATTCATATGAGGTAAATGCACTACCCAAATTTATGACATTTTGTTTAATAATAGAAACCTTGCATTTTCAGACTATGCACTTCACATTAAGATGGCAAGTGCTACTATTTCCCATAGTAACAAGTCGAAACAAAATACATGAGGTCAGTGGGTATTCGAAAATCTTAATCTAAATATTTCATGATTGCATTTCATAAGTATAATGTGATATGAGGAAGAGATGTATAAAATATAGGACCGAATTTCGAAAGTAAGTTCTTACAAATCGTACTTGAATGTTTCTGAGAATTTGAATTCGTAAAACATATTATTATTTTATACGTTTGTCACTTAATAAATATTAACCAATCGCATGGTTGACTGACTAACCTGTCTTCGAACATTGTTATAGCTCTTGTTATAGGAGGTTTTCAGAACTTAGTGCAAAACTAAAATCTGTCGTCGGTGTGTTGTATTCTATTTTAAATAATTATTTTCAAAGTATCGTTTAGTGTTAAAATGTCACACCTTTGCCGCACATTAACAAAAATGTTGAAGTTAACGAAAATATATATTGTGTGATGTGGCTGTCTTGGCATTGAAGTATGTGTTTTAAGTATTCATTAACTACTATTTCACCCAGTCTTTATGAAAAGTTTTAAACGAACGTTGGTACTTAGCAAGCAAGAAAAATAATTCTCCACGACAAAATAGCAGATGATTATTATCCTACCATCAAGTGGGAGCGGAATCATTAACTCTTGCCGTGCGAAACGTGATTGTTTTGAACCTATTATTCATAAAATTGTATTTTCCTAAATAAAATGTGAATATTTGTATCAATTTCTAATGCTTTTAGTATATATTTAATGATTATTAATGTAAATAGTTCTATTATACTCCAAGTTCATTTAAAATGTATTTGTTTATTGGAGCCGATAGACACAGGTTCTCTATTCCGCCTTCCACCCAGTTGTTCTAATGCAATTCCTATTAATTAGTTACATTTCACTTTGACCAGAGAATAACCATTATTATTACTATAGCACTATTCTGAGATTATCTTCTCGGGTTATACCATTATTTGAACTCGTTGTACGACTTATTGCTGAGACCAATCAGAACTAATCCACAAGATATATAAACGCAATGTGCACATTAACAACATTTTAAACATTTATAGCAGATTAGTCCTTGTTGTATAGTAGGTCGTTTAAAATCTCACACTTACCCCCCATTCTAGTTTTTTTAAATTCAAACAACATGTTTTTAAGTTTCTATTATTGTCTTGCTTTTTCTTATTTTTGTTTTTAGACAGGCGATTCCGTGATAAAAGTGAGATATCTCTGATATAACAGGCTGAATGCTGAGACCTTATAAGATTTGATTGGCCAACTTTCCATTTGACATCGGTTTAATTCCACAGCGTAAGTCCACAGCATTCCAAGGTCTGCTTGTCTATCCGAAAAGTTTACCCGAATATTTCAGATAAAAACCTGTGTATAAGGTTTATTATTAAATTTTAAATTTTTATCGTGGGAAACCTGTTATAGGGTGCAATTAGCCCCTCTTCAGGTGAACTAGGTATGTGCGGATAGGAAATTATGAAGGGCTGTCCAAGGGCTGTTTAAGAGGACTCAATCCCTTGCATTCGCCTTAACGACTGAGAAAAACCTTGGAAAAAACCTTCAGTCAGGATTGCCGGTCTCGACGGGATTCGAACCCGGGACCTCTCGAATCAGAGTCGAGCGCTTGGCTCCCCAAAGTTCTTCTCTCGGCATATGTGTCAATGTGTGAACTGCTTGCATATGGCGACCACTGAAACATTATTAGGTTCGATTTTTTGTCCTGCACTTTTCTGTGGTGCTGGTGTAGGGTGTAGACCGGAAAACGTCGATAGTGTAGTAACACTACAGCAAGACAAAAATACGCTTTGGTGTAGCATCATTTGATCAGTTAAATAATTTTGTACAATTTTGATTTCTATTTACGTTTGTATGAAATAAGTAATGTATGTAATATAAAACAATATTAATTCTGGTATATAAAGCCTAGAAGAAATGTTGACATTACGTTAAAACACAGTTCAATTCAAGTTGCCGCCATCTTTTCACTGCACTACACCAAACACCCACCTCTGGAGCGGGTGTTACACCGCGGTAAAGTGTAAGTTTACACTGGACAAAATAACGCCGCAGTGTAAGTTGCACGGAGACAGAATAACGTGCTGGTGCTCTACACCTTGCACCACCGACGGCAGTGCAGGACAACAAAACGGACGTGTTATTTGGCCGAGCTCTAGAAAACCAGCTTGTTACGCAGAACGCAGAGATAATTAGTCTGGATCACTTAAAAGCTCTATCGTTTGTACTATCAGGTTATGGTTTGCACCAAAATACAATATGTTAGGTAAGAACTTAAGAATTGTGCTATCAGAGCACATTTTCCAATAATTGCTCACGTTTGTTGATAACTGACCGTATATGTGTCATCAAATAGGTAATTTGTGGTAATTTCACAATATTGCGTATTGGAAAAATATTTGAACTGTTAAAATTTGCTCTGATAGCGACATGCGCTCATCGCTTGTTTACATCGTCGTGAAAATTAAAGGTCAAAATGTAGCAAAGACTGCATGTGATATTAGCTGGATTGGCCGATCAAGCGAATTTTTTAATGAACAATGTTCATTGCAAAACGTTTGCTCGAGCTGAAACAACCACCTAAAGATATGTATCACAGCGTCAGCCACATTGCAGACTAAGCTGTTATTTATATGGGGTGCTTGATAATTACTGATATGTTCTTGAGAATTAATCCACTGCCAGCTTAACTGCACTTACCACTTACCACTTACCATATACCGCACCGCACTTAACGATTCATTGGCTATAAGTGTGATTTTAAGTAGAATCCGGGCGACCAGGCCGCACTGGCTGGTAAATTAATGATTTGTGCCCCTGCATTAACTGGACCGTTTTTAAATAATTTGTTAGAGCGCACAGGGCTCGACCCGGCTTCATAGTATTCAACTTGAGTGCTCCAAGAAGGAGGCGGTAAAAGTGGTGGAATTCACAATTCAGATTCACCTATCGCAGCTATGAGCCCCATTTAATCTCAATAATTTAAAAAAATGAAATTTGTATGATGCCCGCTGTAGGGTACACATCAGATTTACCCGTAATGGCCCTCTTCAGATGACTTACTAGGTACACTGCGGATAGGACAATTTGTGAAGGGATGTCCGAGGGCTGTTTAAGAGGACTCAATCCCTTGCATTCGCATTGACGACAGAGGGAAAACCTTGGTTAAAAGCTTCAGTCAGTAGCCTACTTGGCACTATCTTGTTTGACTGTGGCATAGCGCACGGTTGTCTCCAGTCACTAACATGATCACTCAGTGAGGTTTTACCGGTCATAATTAAAAGACAAACCCTCTGAAATAGAAGCGACTTTTGTTACATTTTGTTTTACAAACATACATTTGGTGAACACGACAACAAAAAGAACTCAGCACAGTTTTTATCTTTCTTCTGAAGCTCTTTGCTTTGAGTCTTCGAGCTGCGAGTGTGTGGCGCACTACGTGTTCTTGCAATGGCGGATGTTTGTTTATATATTTTCAATGTCGCCTAATTTCTTTTTATTATTAACGCGTATCCATGTCCAGGTTTTCGATGGAAATGTTCAGAACATTATAAGGTACACGGACTTTGTTATAATATTTTGTAGACCTGCCTGAACTGTAAGTAGTTGACTTGTTGAGTCAGGTTTACCTCTCCCATGACGGGACAGGTCGGCCTCTGAAGAGATATGGACAAATACGTTAAAGTGTCAGGTCCCTAGCCTAAAGCTAAGAATTATTATTATTAAGGCAGCAAGGCTTGTACTTAGCAAAACTAAAGCTTTGTGTAGACAGCATCCAACCAAATACAAAAATTTGTAAAAAAAAAAAAACGGCAGCCAAGCTCTCCTTCAAAAGTCTTCGGCTGTGAATGCTGTGAGATATAGAAGTTGAGCCAAGCTTTTTATTCTTTCCCTCTAGTTTCGCTTTGAAAATAAGTAAGATCATTTCGCCTGTTGACGAGCGCCAAGCCAACGATTTTTGTGGTAAAAAAGTAAAACTATTAAACTCGAAATCATAAAAAAAATTCTTGGCCATGAACCAAATTCAATGGCCAAGCCATTTTTTTTATGATTTCGAGTTAAAAAATTTACTTTTTTACCACAAAAATCGTTGGCTTGGCGCTCGTCAACAGGCGAAATGATCTTACTTATTTTCAAAGCGAAACTAGGGAGAAAGAATAAAAAGTTTGGCTCAACTTCTATATCTCACAGCATTCACAGCCGAAGACTTTTGAAGGAGAGCTTGGCTGCCGTTTTTTTTTACAAATTGTTGAATTTGGTTGGATATTACCTTTTTGTTGTTCGTTAGCTATCAAGGTGTGAATGATGGACTTTGAATGATAAAATTTGTTAAGTTCAAAGTAGTTTTTTGACATTTTTGGGCCCACGGTCCCCCCAAAGGTACCCCTTGTGTTTTAAGCACTAGATATTTATAATGGTTAAGAGCATGTTTAATTTCAAGCTTGTACAAATTACTACGCCTGAGTAATTACGCGTTTTGATTTTGATTTTGATTTTCCCCGGTCCCAATTGCCCGGTTTTGGTTATATGAGGTACATCTGAGTGTGGCCCAAGTTTCAAAGTTCTAAGATGAACCGTTTTCTCAGTATAGCGTATTATTCATTAGAGTACGGAATTATCTACTTTTGATAATTTTGATTTTCTCCGGTACCCGTTACCCAATTTTGCTTTCGATATTCAAAAGTGATAAAGAATGAGAGATATCAAAATGTATTCCACGTTTGAAACATCTCAGTTGTAGCGTTTTCTTTGAATGATTCATTTCTTTAAGTTCAGATATGTTTTTTGTCATTTTTGGGCCAATGGTCATCCCCAAATTTAGCCCCTTATGTTTTGGACGCAAGATATTTATAATGGTTAATAGCATGTTTAATTTCAAGTTTGTACAAATTACCACGCTTTGGTAATTACGCGTTTTGATTATCATCCAAATTTTGATTTTCTCCCGTCCCTGTTACCCGATTTTGGTTTTGAAAGCACAAGTCACTGCGTCTGAAGTACATCTAAGTGTGGTATAAGTTTCATAGTTCTAAGATTTACCGTTTTCTCTGTAGGCTAAATTAATCTCCGCGGAGAACTCCTAGCCAGCCAGCCACCCACCCACCCAGCCAGCCGAAAGGAATTTGACGATGTTGAGAGCCTTTTTTAACACAGAACGAGTTGTCGGATCGGGTTGATTTTTTTTTTGGTATGTCATGGACCACATACCAGGTCATATACCGAGTTTCAAGATTGTAACTCTTTCGGGGCAGCGTGTGCAGATAGCTGAAAACCCCCCAACTCAAGTAGCTGTATATAGGGCTGGAGTTCGTGTCGCCTAAGCAGTCGTATGCGCTTGTCTGCCGGGCGACGATCGTCGCCCTAGATTAACCTCGACTTGAGGACTAGGGTGTGCCTTTAGTATAAGCCAGTTAATAAGACCCAGTGTCTTGAACGTAGGGCCGAGCTAGGGATATAACCCATCTTGTGAATTTTAACTATGTTTACTGCATAATACTTTACCTTTATTTAGGTTGGACTCTGTTAATTTGTTCTAAAGTTAATGTGTCATCTAAATACAGAATCGTAAAACCTGTCCACCTGACATATAAAATGTGTATAACCCCACTTCTACTAGCTTGATCTCATTCGAGAATTCGGCAGAGTTCTGCCGCCGTCATAAAGGTTATTTATTATCATATTCATAGGCCTATGTCACGCGTCAAGGTAAGCATGCTTTTTTTTTTAATTTAATTATATGCCTAAAAATACACCTACAAAAACCTATTCGAAAACACTACACGCCTACAAAATAAACTTTATCATTAGAAAATGCTTCGACCTATTCCCAGGCCCCCTTATTGTTCCTCAGCCTAGGCGTCAAAAATTGACCTAGGGCTAAAACTCACAACACTGTCCTTCAACAAGAAAGATACATAATACATATAATGTTCGTTTGTGGCTATGCTACTTAACCCTTAATTTTCATATAAACATTAGGCACCTAAACGAAGAACGGGAGAAAACTGCAAAACCTATGTTTTTTAATTCTTATTTATACTCGGTCACTGGGCTTTTATTCATAGAAAATGTTCAAAACATCATAAGACAATCAGATCATCTCCCCCCTCCCCCTTCTATACAAACTCACTATTGCATTTGCATTGTGAATACAATCAAACTCAGGGCAACGATAGGAAAAAAAACAGCCACAGTCAATTGGGGAGGGGTCCTTGACGACGACCCCCACATACCAGCCAATATATGCGAGAAGACCCTGACTTCTTTGTCGTCTTGTATGATCAGCAAAGGAATACCCAGGGCCAATATCTACCCCGGCGCAAGCAGAGTAAATTCACTCGCGTTGTTAGTTGGTATTGCCATATATTCATTTTTATTGCTAGTTCTTTCAAAACATAGGTTACTTACACTAATAATAAAACTATTGTTATAACTTCAATATAAAAGGAGAGATCGATCGACCAAAAAAGGCTCATCCGTCAACGTGTTTTCATTATAAGGCGTAAGCAAAGCGGCCAGTATTCACAGTACATAATTCAAACATCATGAATGTATTAATTGATCCAATTGGTGAGTAAACACTCGACTACAAAATCCACAATATGTTCTAAATAGACTATTTGAAATAATTTTTTTGAAAATGGGTTAGAGTTCATGAGTAAAAATGTAGCCAAGGCGTAAAAAAACATATTGCGTTCTAATTCGTACTATTGTCATAATTTGGGAAGAAATGAATGGTCAAGCGATACACTTTCGTCAATACTGGGTAAATTTTTGAAAATGTGTCAAAATCCAATTGAAATTTACCCAAGGCGTGAAGAAAATGTATTTTTATTCTTTTTCGTATTTTAGAATAATTTGGGACAAAAAGTATTCCCACTATACACTTTCGTTAATATTGAATAAATTTGTGAAAATGGGCCAAAGTCTAGTGGTGATAATCTACCCAAGGCGTGCAAAATAATATTATTTTTATCCATTTTCATATTATTGGAATAATTTGGGACATAACAAATGGTCACACGATACACTCTCGTAAATATTGAGTAAATTTGTGAAAATGAGTCAAATGACGCAAAATCTGATGATTTACATGCATAGTCACATTTTAATTTTTTAAATGATACTTCAAATCGTAGCCTGCAATACATATTAATTTGGCATTCTAAATATTGTGGTATATTTAAATACATATGTATTTCTTTTAGTTTTCATAACCCCTGCTAAAACACCGCCTCTTTCTCCATAAGCATGCAACGTTTTTAAGGCACCACTAACCATTTTATAAAGAATGTTATTATGAGTGTTTTGGCTAAAATTCACGGCCCTATCACAACACATAGCTGGAAAGATCATCCTCCCAGCACAGTGAGTAAATTTTTGAATTATTGTTAAAGGAATTCATAATCTGGTCACATTTACTTATTGATATTTTTTAGTTAAACTTTGTACTTTTATCTACTACGAAGATTCACAAACGCCATTTCAGGCGCGTTGTTGGATGAGCGTAATATTTTCAAAACAAAAAAGCGTAAAATTGTGATTTTTATGAATAATAATTTTTCGATTACGCTTAAATTTCATATGAATATATAAATTTATCAAATAAGTTTCTGTGAAAAAATAATTTCAATCTGATAAAGCATGTCGGTGTAATAAGTCGAAGAAATTTTTAAAAATTACAAAAATTGTAAAATTGCTATTATCACGAGAAATAAGTTTTCGATTCCGCTCAAGTTTCACACGAATACATCAATTCACAAAATAAGGTTCTGTTAAAATATCATTTCAATCGGATAAAGCATATAGGTGTTATAAGTCGAAAAAATTTAAAAATAGAAAAATATCAAAAACTGCAATTTTTATGAAAATCATTTTTCGATTACGTTCAAATTTCACTGGAATATATATATATATATATGGTAAAAAACCTACAACAATCCATATATATATATACATTACAATACAGGTTCTGTGAAAAATCATTACAATCGGATAAAGCAGATAGGTGTTATAAGTCGAAGAAATTTGTTAAAAATCGAAAAAAATCGTAAAATTGGGTTTTTTATAAGAAATTATTTTTCGATTGCGCTAAAAAACGTGGCAGTTCTAAGTTCAGAGATTTCAAAGGACTCCAGCAAATTTCATCGCAATTGGATTATCGATTTAGCTGGAATCGTTGTTGACAAATACACAAAAATACAGAAAAAAAAAGAAGAAAAAACACTCTGTTTTGATATTGAATATTGAATTTTGATATTGAATTTAGGTTATTTTCCAATTTAAGTATTTTTTTAATCTCATTTCTTCACCTTCTTCCACCCACTTAACCAGTCAGATTTTGTCTTAAGACCACTTGAAAATTTTCTTGGAATATTATTTCGAGTATTCAATCCAAAATTTACAACTCTAGCTCAAAACTACAAGTTGTTCTTGTATTTTCCTTTAATTTGGTTAACTACTTAAACAATATATTTGCTTACTTAAAAAAAAAGCAGGCAACCGTATTATGGCGTAACATTTTCAGTTACTAGGAAGCTTCGCAAACGCTTATTCAGGCGCGTTGTTGGATGAGCGTATGTTTTTTTAAAAGAAAAAAGTGTAAAATTGCGATTTACATAAGAAATTATTTTTCGATTGCGCTCAAATTTTACACAAATATATAAATTTATAAAATTGAGGTTCTGTGAAAATATCATAATAATCGGATAAAGCATGTAGATGTTATAAGTCGGAGAATGTTTTTTAACGAAAAAGCGTAAAATTGCGATTTTTTTTTGATTGCGTTTAAATTTCACACCAATATATTAATTCATAAAATTAAGGTACTGTGAAAAAATCATTACAATCGGATAAAGCATGTAGGTTTTTTAGTCGAAGAATGTTTTAAAAATAAAAAAATAGTAAAATTGTGATTTTCATAACAAATCATTTTTTGATTGTACTCAAATTTCACAAGAATATAATAATTCATAAAATTAAGGTTTTGTGAAAAAATCTTAACAATCGGATAAAGCATGTAGGCACAGATAATAGAGGTGTTATAAGTTGAAGAAATTTGTAAAAAATCGAAAAAAAAAGTAAAATTGCGATTTTAATGAGAAATAATTTTTCGATTGCGCTCAAAAAGGTGGCAGTTCTTAGTTCAGAGATTTCGAAGGCCTCCATAAAATTTTATTGCAATTGGAGTATCAGTTTAGCCGGAATCGTGCGGACAAACACAACAAAAATAATAATAAAAAAAATCATTCCGGATTTTTTTCTCCAGTGTAGTGAAATGGAATCCGCTTTGCTCATCCAATTACAATTGGAAAAGCATGTAGATGTAATAAGTCGTAGTTTTTTTTAACGAAAAATGCGTAAAAATGCGATTTTCATAAGAAATTATTGCTCGATTGCGCTCAAATTTCACACCAATATAATAATTCTTAAAATAAGGTTCTGTGAAAAAATCATTACAATCGAATAAAGCATGTAGGTGTTATAAGTAGAAGAATGATTTAAAAATGAAAAATAATTGTAAAATTGCGATTTTCATAAGAAATAATTTTTTGTTTGCGCTCAAATTTCACAGGAAAATATTAATTCATAAAATTAAGGTTTTGTGAAAAAACCATAAAAATCGGATAAAGCATGTAGGTGTTGTAAGTAGAATTTTTTTTCAAACGAAAAAAATCGTAGCATTGCGATTTTACTGAGAAATAATTTTTCTTTGTGCTTAAACGTGTCAGTTCTAAGTTCAGAGATTTCGAAGGCCTCCATAAAATTTCATCGCAATTGGATTATCGGTTTATAGTCCGTGAAACAAGCATAAAAACATTTCAAATCCGGAAACCAGAACTAAAATTTAGGAGCAGGTAAAAGACGTATTTTATAATGTTTTACTCACGGGGGACACGAATGGTATCAAATTGTCACCTGTCATGGCGTCCACAATATGGCCGCCAAAATAAATTCTTCAAATTGCTGTAACTCACGAAGTGATCATCAGATTTGGACAAACCAGGTATTGTTTTATTCGTTTTTTAATGTTCTACAAAAAATGTCATTTGAATTTTACCGTTAATACTATAGTTTTAATTATATTTATATGTTGTTACAATGTATTGCAATTATAGCACTTTTTGGTATATATATATATATTGATTCATAGCAGTTGTCGAAAAAGTTTGCTCCGACTGGGGTTCGAACCCAGAACCTCCGGCTTAACGTGCCATAGCTCTACCATTAAGCTACCGGGACCACAGAACAAACCTTTACTAAACTGCTATTTGTTGTGATTGTTGACCTCCATGACGTAAATCCAACAGAAGACTGCAATGTAGCTGTCAAATCTGAAAGATCCCATGGATAAATCCAAACACATCTCATCTCCCATGAGTTGGGTAGTATGAATTTAAGATTTTTAAGCATAAGCCCGCTTTAAGGACATAGTTATTGATTCATAGCAGTGTCGAAAAAGTTCTGCTATGAATCAATAACTATGTCCTTAAACCTGGCTTATGCTTAAAAATCTTATATTCATATATATATATAGAAATGATTATTTACACGTAGAATTCATTGGATTCTAATAAAATTTTCAGACTTTACTAAAATAACGCCAATAAATCTTAAATTTTAAGGCCCTAAACGAAATTTTTGTAACGTGTTGATTAATTAAATAATAAATTTAAGCATTAATTAAATCCCAATTAAAAGTTTCTTATTCACGTACTAAAGTCACGTAGTGTATCACACAAGAACAAAATGACCACAATGAACCAAAAAAATATTAGTTCCAAAAACTAATTCCAATCACTTTCCTTTTAATTCAATAATTATATCTATAAATTAAAAATAATGACAATGATCTCAATTAATTTTGTAAAATTAACACAATGTGGTCGACCTTGGTATAATTTTAAAGCTAGTTTAAGACATATAAATAAACGGACAAAATTATTTATTTATTTAATTAATCACCGAATTAATTACATTTTAGTTAAATTATACCACTTTGACATATGTTTTGTTATGTATACCTAAAACTCGATCGATCGTCATAAAAATATACTTCTTTACTGACATAATGCCAATGATTCCGAAATGTCAAGTCCTGAAACAAAATTTTTATTACTTACCGATTATTAAGAAATGAATTGAAAAATTACATATATCTCAATAGTTGTTGTTAATTGTTATAAACAATGCGAGTATAATTTTAAAAATTTATAGTCACAAAATAAAGTTCATTCTACTTTCCCGTTAATTGAATTAATGAATAAATGAAATTAATTGATATAATCACCATGTTTTCTGTTAAATTAACACAGCCACACTGGAAACCATTTGAATGCTTATTTTACAGGAAAATAAATTTGTGGGAAATTAAATTAACAGAAAAGTAGCATGAACTTAATTTTGGGACTATTAATTTTTAAAATTATAATTGCATTGTTTAAATTTGATACTTCTGTTGGCATTTTGTATGTGTTAATTGAGTGACAACAACAATTATTGAGATATAAGTATTTCTTCACTTTTTCTTAGTTAATCGGTAAGTAATAGGAATTTTGTTTCGGGACATGACATTTTAACTTCATTGGCATTGTGTCAGTAGAGAAGTATATTTTATGACGATCGATCGAGTTTTAGGTATACATAAGAATACATTGTCAAAAGTGGGATAATTTAACTAAAATGTAATTAATTCGGTGATTAATTAATTAAATTAATTATTTTTTTCATAATATTTATTCGTCTTATAACTAGCTTTAAAACAATAGGGAATATTCCACTTCCGCCAAATAACGTACGAATAGATTTTTTAGAAGAAGTATTTCGTCCCGATTACAAATATGTACTTTGTTTTTCCGTGAAATAATAATCCAGTGATTTATAGCCGTTTTAAAAGCAGCAGTTTTTTAAAGCGGCAAAAACGACTGTGACGTCAGAACTGTGTTGATCCAACGCCGTCTGGATAAACATACATCCAGACCAAAGATGTTGGAATAGTATTATAGAAGGATCGAGATATACATCAAGACGGCGGTGTTTTAAACAAAGCAGCGCCTAGCGTAGCCTACAGTAATGTAAACAGATGGCGGACATTATACATTTAACGCCTAGCCAGAAAACGAGAAAAGTTGACATTGCAATCAAAAAACAAAACTGAAACAGTCCTAGGTCTAGGCCTAGACGTAGAAAATTATTTATAATACAACAGTCTAGGCCAATCGTTCCTGTAGGATATAGGCATTGGTATGTGAATACTAAAATTACTCACTTGACAAGCCCTAGGCTTAACTTGCCAACCCTAGGCCTGCACGTTCATGTTCTGACACACATCCCGCACAAAAACCTTACTTTGATGACTAATTAAAGCCTATTGTAGATAAAGAATACCATGATAGTCCTAGGCTATGCAAAAATTCAAGACAAAATGCTCGTTATTCTTTATCACAATGATCTCGCGAAATCTCCTGTCACGTACGAAAAAAGAAAAACAAAAGACGGTGAAAATGTACATCCCTGTGGAGTTGTTTGTGTTGAGCGGATGGCCGAGCACCGCCGTCTGTATGTAAATATGTACAAATATACGTACATTTAGTTTCCAATTGGCCTTGACTCAACACAGTTATGACGTAGTACCGTCCAAAGATGGCGCACGCTCGTTTTTGGCGCGCAAACTGGGGGTCCAATTTACTTCTTGTTTAAATTACACAAAAAACATTTTTTTTAAATAAAAAAAAGTGCAGTGACTATTAAGACATGAATAAGAATTAAAATAAAATATAAAATATTAAGTGGAATATTCCCTATTCCAAGGTCGACCACATTGTGTAAATTTTACAAAATTAATTGAGACTATTGTCATTATTTTTAATTAAATGAATATATTGAATTAATAGGAAAGTGATTGGAATTAATTTTTGGAACTAATATTTTTTTGGTTCATTGCGGTCATATTGTGCTTGTGTGATACACTACATGACTTTGGTACGTGAATAAGAAACTTTTAATTGGGATTTAATTAATGCTTAATTTCATTAATTAATTTATCAAAAAGGTACAAGAACTTCGTTATGGGACTTAAAATTTTGGATTTATTGGCGTTATTTTATTTTTGTCTGAAAATTGTATGACAATCTAGCGATGTAGAATAGAGAATAGAATAGAACTTTATTTGTAAAAGAGTATCAATTACAAAACGGCGAGGTTCGAACACTGTTCGCTCTTCCACCTAACCACTTACATTAGCATAAGAATAAAAATAATAAGTTTAGATTTTGTAAGAACAACTTAATATGACAAACTAACTTAACATTAAATTGTATGAATATAATATAAATACTAATACAATGCATCATGATAAGTACCATTGGTTCATTTCTAAACGTAGAAGAAATAGAAAACAACTAATACAGTAGCACTATAATATACTAAGATTATTGTTCATATTGTTCATTCCAATGCAAATGTTAAGGATGCACACTATGTTTATAGTAACACGATATAACTTGCCAATTAATTACTTTAACAATTAAAATCTATGATATACGAAAAACAAGTCAAAATAGTGATTTGCCGTTAGCATTTCAGATCGCAATCTTCTATTTTAGACCTTACAATCTAGGACACTACTAGAAATTACTTCTTAGTTATAGTTAGCATAGACATACTGTTGGCACTGTTTTTTAAAGAGGAATGGGTTGTTCAATTTCTGTTTAATGTTATCAGGCAACTCATTCCATAGTTTAGGGGCCAGCACTGAGAATGAGGTAGCGGCAGTTGCTGATCGATGAAGTGGTATCTCAAGTAACTTGCGTCGTGTATTGTAGCTATGGTGCATGTTTGTGCATCTTAATTTTTCGTATAGATAAATCGGTCTTTTGTTTCTGATTATTCTGGCTATATTACAAAAATAGTGATGGATCCGCCGTTGTTTAATGTTTAAGATTTTATGTTTTTTATATAAATGGCTAATATGGTCAAATTTCCTGACGTTGCATGCATAACGTACGGATGCGTTTTGGAACTTTTGCATTTGTCTAGAAACATTCTCGTTTATGCCCATATAAACAACATCGCCATAGTCAAATAGGGGGTAGATTAGTGCACTTATTAACTTTATCTTCACATTTTCACTCAATAGGGATTTAAAATGAAATAACGATCTAAGTATACCATATGCTTTTGAGCACTGTTGAGTTATGTGCTTTTCGAAAGAAAGATGTTTGTCAAAAATAATCCCAAGATTCTTTCCATATTCTGATAGAGGTAAAATTGTACCGCACATCGTTATAGCAGGAATAGAATTAGAGGAAAGTAAGTTTTTTATAATGACTTCATTATGTTTATTTCCTACCAATAAGGCTGTTGATTTACCAGCGTTGAAGTTTAATCCATTGGTTTTAGCCCATTCATCAAGCAAATTAAGATCGTCGTTAAAGTTGTTGAAGCATAATTCTACGTTTCTCCTCTGGATTTCCAAAATACCCTGAATGTCGTCTGCATATTGATAAATTTTTATATTCGTTGCGACTGCCGACAGACTTTGTGCAAATACATTAAAAAATAAAGGACTCAGTATTGAACCTTGAGGAACACCGCAACAAATATTTAATGCTTGTGATACACATATTTCATTGTTTCTTACAACTTTAACCTTTTGCGTCCTCTCTGAAAGAAAGCTTTTAATAAGTAACTGTGATGAATTAGAAAATCCCATGATATGAAACTTAGCAAGTAATAGTTCATGATTAATGGTATCAAAGGCCTTACTACAGTCAAGCAGTACTAACAAGCTTGAGTTACCATTATCAATGTTTGTTTTTAAATCATCGACAACAGACATCAGTGCGGTAGTTGTACTATGATCTTTTCTGAAACCTGATTGGTTGTTGAAAAACCCATTCAAAATAATAGATATGTGTTCATTTATCTGATCTGCTATAATTTTTTCAATTACTTTAGAAAAAGTGGGCAGTATACTAATTGGTCTCAGATCATTCATTGACTTAACGTTTTTAGTTTTAGGAATAGGTGTTATAATCGACTCTTTCCAGCACTTAGGGAATACTGACGTAGTCAGCGACGTGTTTATTATATTTGTGAGTGCACTGATGACGTAGGGAGCAAATAGTTTTATTGATTTTATATTAATGTCGTCTGAGCCAGTGGCAGTTGTTGCTATTGTTTTCATATGTTTTAACACCTCTCCTTGAGTAACATTTTTAAAACTGAAAGTTTGATCGGTCAAAGCTTCCGCCTGTCTCAGTCTGTCAATTTCCGCAATTATTTGAGGGCAATTAACCTGTGCTTTAGTAGTTTGGTTAAAGAAATCATTTATTTCGTCTGGATTTAGTAAGCTGTTAGGAATAGAGCATGACTTTTGATGTGTTACAGAATTACTTCTAAGATTTTTCCAAAGAGCTTTTGAATTACCGATATTGTTATTTATAGTTTCATTAAAATATTGAATTTTGGCATGCCGTACACTCCTATTCACATTATTTTTTATCAATACAAAATTGTCCCAGTCTTTATTGTCTCTAGTGTGTTTAAATTTTAGTCTGGCTTTGTCCCGGCGTTTCATTTCATCCCGTAGATTTTCAGTAAGCCATGGTGCAGCTGGTCTGGTTACATTGATAACTTTAGTGGGTAGCATGCGTGTCAAGCAGGCTGATTATGATTGAGTTAAGATGATCTACCTTGCTGTCAATATCTACTAAGTTTCGAACGATATCCCAAGGAGCCTGATCCATACTCTCATTGAGAGCGGAGACATTAATATTCTTTAGATCTCTTATCTGCTCAGTTGGACGCGTTGATTAGTGAGCACGTGCTCTAGCTAGACCCGCATTGCACATTTTTTTAAATTTCAAAATTTGCGACGTTCGCTGTCTACGGCGCCATGTTTCCAATATTATTTACTTTTGCCAGGTATTTGGGTAAATTTTTACTTTGTGGATAAAATCCACCGCCATCTAGAGGACCTTGACATAATTTCCTTGGGAAAACTATTTTAACTCTTTGGTAACAAATAATACACTGCTTCCTCGATAGTTTTTTGATTACTTCTAGGTGGCAGTGCTTAGTGGCCAGAATTCTCGTGCGACTTTTCGTTGCCATGGTAACTTTACTTTTGTTATAATGTAATTTCCATCTACACTACTTATCGGGTCAAAATAAAATAACATATTCGTGACCGGACGGACATTCTAAATGATCTGGCTATCTCAGATTTTGTCGCCGTTTTGTTTGAAAAAAAAAATCGATTAACTTTATTGTAACTTTGTAAATTTTCGAACGATTTTGACACAAAACTAATGGCATTCAATCCAGATCGAAGCTTGCGGATGGTCCAAATTTCAACTCGATCCGAACCTCCGTTCGACTGCTATCATGAGTCAAAAAAGCTGCGCGACTTTCCGTTGCCATGGTAACGGTACTATGTTTTAATGTAATTTCCATCTACACTAAAAGAATCAAAATAAAATTAATATATTCGTGACCGGACGGACATTCTAAATGATTTGGCCACCTCAGATTTTGTCGCCGTTTAGTTTGAAAAAAAAAACTTTCGGTTTAACTTTAATGTAACTTTTTAACTTTTTGAACGATTTTGCCACAAAACTAATGGCATTCAATCGAGAACAAAGCTTGCAGATGGTCCATCCAAGCCTCCGTTCGAACGTTATGGTGAGACATACAAACCAAAAAAAAAACCAAAAAAAACAAAAAAAAAACAGTGACTTTTTTTTCTGGCAGAGTCAAATGGAAACGCTCACTTCGCTCGCTTAATAATTATATATATACCAAAAAATGCTACAATTGCAATACATTGTAATAATATACAAAAAATAATTAAAACTATTGTATTAGCGGTAAAATTTCTAATGACATTTTGTGTAGAGCATTAAAAACCAAATAAAACGAAACCTAGTTTATCCAAATCTGATAATTACTTCTTGAGTTACATCAATTTTAAGAATTATTTTGGCGGTCATCTTGTGGACGCCATGACAGGTGACTTATTTGCTGCTATGCGTGTCCCCCGTAATAATTAACATTCTTAAACATGCCTTTTACCTGCTCCTAAATTTTGGTGCTGGTTTCCGGATTTGAAATATTTCTATAGTTTTAGCAGCTTGTTCCACGGACTATTAGCCGGAATCGTGTAGACAAACACACAAAAATACAAAAAAAACAAAAAAAACAAAACAAAAATTATTCCAGATTTTTTCTCCAGTGTAGTGAAATGGAACCTTTGCTTCGCTCGCTACGCTCAACCACAAATTATTTTTCATTAAATATGTCAGAAATAGCATGCGTTTCGACGCATGTTTGTCAGACTCCGGAAGACATGCTTATCTCAAAGATTATTGGACCATAATGAGATGTCAGTGACGGGGCAATAATATAATTTTACATGGTCCAATTTTAAGTAAACTCCACATCTGACCCTTGAATGTATTTTCATTTCCACATAGGTGTGACACTTTCATCCAGGCGACGCCTTGCTGTTAAATAACCCCAGCCTTACAACTCAAGCTATCATGGAAGATTGGGAAAGAATCGATATCAAGGAAGAACCAATAGATCTGTTTCCAACACAAGAGCGATACACATTTATCCAGTCCACGCCTTGTTCCGAAGTAGGCCGTACCTCAACATCGGATGCTGTTTTGGATGAATGGGAATTAAATGCTACCAAGAAGGACCCACTAGATCTATCTCCACCACAAGATTGTTACTCATTTTACAGTCTAAGCCTTTCTGCGAAGTAAGCATTTCTTTACGAATAATGTCATGCAAGAATGGGAGTTAAATGATACCAAGAGAGATCCACTAGAATTTTATCCGCCACAAGAGTGTAACGCATTTGTCCAAACTACGCATTACTCCGATATAAAGCACCATGAAAACTCTGGTCTAAATAATGAAGTATTTGAGTTGAAACATATCAAAGGAGAACCAACAGAAATGTCTTTGCCACAAAGTTGCGATTTATCAGTTTCGCCTAACTTAGAATCAGAAGCTCCAGTAACCTACGGTGTCATCAAGAAGGAAGGCGAGTGCAGAGATAACGAGGAGAGTCCAATGGATACTACGTCACCCATAGAAGTTGCTGCTACATTTTACCAGTCGTCGCCTTGCTCTGAAATAAGAACGTTTCTTTCCTCCAATGTGGTCAAAGAAGAATCAGAGTGGAACATTAAAGAAGAATCCTTAGATATATTTTCATCACCTGAAGATTTGTCTGACAATTCACCTACAAAGGAAAACCTTCCTTTTGGTAAGTTGGGCTATGCGAGGGTGTATCTGAATAGGAGGCGTTCAATCATACAACCATTCATATTTAATTTCAGTAATTTCAAATAAACTGTGCTGATATAGAAAATTCAGATCGGCATTAATCGATTCTGTGAACATACAAGTTTGTCTAAACTACTAGACAGCTCTACACAACTAGAACGCTGTATTAATACCCATTTGTTTATTTCAGAGTCTGTGTTTTCGTGCGCCGTCTGCTCCCTGGAGTTCAGCTCTCCTATCTATCTCGAGCGTCATGAACTCTTTTGTCGTGCTGTGACGGATTACAATAAGGAAAAAGCGAAGAGAGCCGCAACAGAGCAAGAAGTGTCTCAACAGGAGACAGCAATCAGTGATGCTGCAGAAAAGTCAGGGGAAAGCTTTCGTGTTCCTAAAAAGAATATGACTTCTGAAAAAAGTCTGTATTGCAAGGTCCCCGGGACAAGATTCACTGAGAAACAAAAACTCTCGAATCACAAGAGAACCCACTTGAGAGAGAGACGCTTCGCCTGCGCTATCTGCCCAATGAGGTTCGCGTGGAAGAGTTACCTCACCACCCATGTCAGGACACATACCGGTGAGAAACCTTTCGCTTGTACCGTGCCTAACTGTGCGGCAAGGTTCTCTATAAGAGGCTCTTTCACTGACCATCTGAAGATACACACCGGAGAGAAACCCTTCACGTGCTCTCTGTGTACCGCAAGCTTTAGGCAGAAGAATCACCTCACCAGACATGTCAGGACCCATACCGGTGAGAAGCCATATGCGTGTACCGTGCTGGGCTGTGTGGCACGTTACTCTTCAAGACGCTCCCTCAGTTACCATCTGAAGAAACATTCCGTCGAGGAGCCCATTGCGTGCACCGTGCCCGAATGTGTGGCACTATTCGTTACAAAGGGTGGGCTCATTGACCATGCTAGAAAACATACTGACGAGAAAACCTTTGCTTGTATCGTGCCTAACTGTTTAGCTACGTTCTCTTTTGTCAGCGGGCTTGTTGACCATGTGAGGACACATAAGGAAGAGAAACCTAGTACGTGTACCATGCCTGACTGTGCGGCCGTTGTTGTTTTACGAGTGGCCTCGCTGACCATGATAGAATACATCCTGAAGTAAAACCTTTTGCGTGTACCGTGCCTAAATGTGGTGCAAAGTTTTCTACTAGGAGCAACCTTACATTCCATCTTAGAACACATTTAATATGTTAAACTTTTAGCGTGTATATGCCTCACTGTACAGTTTAGTTCTCTTTTAGTAGCCGGCTTATTTACTATGATTGGCCATTTACTGAAGAGATCACGTTTGCGTGTACTCTATCTGAATGTGCAGTACGTTACTGTTATTGGAGTGCACACACTGAATTGACAACATTTGTGTTACCATGCTCGACTGTGCGGCACGGTTCTCTACAAATGCTACCTACTTTTCATCTGAGACCTCATTCCGAATCGTAAACCTTTTGTGTGTACCGTGCCTGACCATGTACGTTACTGACGAGGAACTTTACATTTACATCTCGAATGAAACCTCTTTTTATATTGAGGACTGCAGTTTTTTGAATTTGTAAACTGAACATTTCATGATTGCTAATGATATTGTAATAACGTGGTATGAAAAAGAGTAATTTTAGGGTTTTAAACCGAATTTTTAATGTTTGATCGATGAATTGTGCTATGAAAAGTTTTTCAGTGTGATTTCCAATGTTTAATTTTAAATTGTACGCTTAAAAAATGTAGACCAAAAGTATGGTTGAAGGACTAATCTAGATCCCAAGATGTTTATAGCACTTGTTTAAGCAGATGTGTTGCAGTGTTGGGTTCAAGATTAAATTGAAGTCGGTGTAGAATTCAAATTCGTATAATCTTTGAAACATTTAGTAGCCAAGTAGCATCTTGGGTTAAAATGTCATTTCTTAACCGCACTCAAAGGAAAACGGTAAAGTTAAGGAAGATATATTTTGTGATGTGGCTGTCTTAGATTTGAAGTATGTGCTGTAAGTGGTCAGGACACAATATTTGATCCAGTCATTTCCAAATTCCTTAGAAAAAACGATAAACGATCTTTGCTACATAACAAGCAAGAAATATGAATCTTCCCAAGAAAGGACCAGACGATAACTATCTCACATCAAGTGTGATGTAGAGCGGGATCGTCAAATATTTCCTTGCGAAACATGATTTGTTTGTAAACTATTAATTATGTTATTGTATTTTCCTCAATAAAATGTGATTCTTTGTATGAATGTATAATGCTTTTAGTTTATATTATATTCATAAAAAGGGCACTGATACTCCGTTGATTCACATGTATTTGTTAAAACGAAGCTGATATACTCGGATTCTCTGTCCTTCTAACTCTGTGTACTTCCATTTTGTTCCAATCCAATTCCGCACTACTCAGGACCTTTAACCTAAACCAGAGGATTACCAAAATACAACAGCACTATTCTGAGATTCTCTTCTTATGTTATAATTGTTTTTGGGTGAGCTTTTCGTCTATCTATACATATCAATGATAACTAATCCTTACGAAACGCCAACGTAGTGTGCATATTTGCAACACAATAAGCATTTAAAAATATATATTCATGTGGACGTCTGTTATTAATTTAAGAGCTCACATTTGCCCACCTGAATATGTGTTTTTGATAATTTTATATTCAACAACAATAACAAAACTGTATTGTTTTCATCCTTTGTATTATATTTATTTCTAGACCAGCATAGTTTAGTTCGTGAGAAAAGTGAGTTGTCTCACATATCATAGGCTGACTGATGAGATCTCATACCGGTAAATTGTCTAGTTCTGAAACTGAAATCAGATTGTACTGCATAGCATTGTTCCATAGCCTACCAAGGTCTGCATGTTTATCCGAAAAGTTTACTCTATGATCTCGGATAAAAACTGTGTAAAGTCTCTGGGTCTCTGCTAACCCGTGGCGCATTTACTCGTCGTGTGTCTGAACTGCGTGCATCAAGCGACCACAATAATAACATTGCAGCATGCACGCGTGAAGTTGCAGTAGCACAGTGTCAGCCATGTTGCAGATTGCGCTGTTATTTATTTGGGGTGCTTGATATTTTACGGGGCCACGTTCTTAGGATACAATCCACGGCCACTAGAGACTGACCAGGTCAGACAAGAGTGTCTGTGTGCCTTCCAGTCTTAGATCTGACACTCACACTGCCAGGCACATTAATAATTTCTCACATGCAATGACTGGTTCGGTTTTTTAATAACCGATTGGAGCGCACATGGCTTGACCCGGCTTAACAACTTAAAGGTCCTAGTCAGACAGACAGACAGACAGACAGACAGATTTGCTCCCAGTGCGAGGTGGGAAAATTGTAAGAATTCGAAATTTTTCAGGGTTCCTATCGAACAAGCCCCTTATAATCTCCACCGAGAGGGGTTGGGCTCGGGGCGCAAGCACTTGACTCTCAGTTGAAATGCATTCAAGTGATTAAGCCCTATTTTTACGCCCCAAACATTCCTTTCCAAACAACCCTTTAGGCCAAAGAGGGCACTGTTCTTATTTTTTGCCATTTTCGCTTGGCGTAAAAAAACCAAAAAAAATCAAATTAAAAAATCTTCGTAGCCTACTTGACACGGGGCTTATTCGGCTTTTGGCACGGCGCACTTTTTCACTCCGGTCACTTACAGGGTGACAATTAATATAATAAAACAAACCCTCTGCACTACGAGCTGTTTGGGGTTTCGTTTTATTTAACAACAAAAAATTTTTTTTTGAAAATACACTCAAACACAACTGCACAGTTCGTATCTTTCTTATGAAGCTCTTTGCTTTGTTTTTGAGCCCGAGTGGTGGGCACAAAACGTATTCATCAATGGCAGCTATTGTTTACACTTGTCATCATCGTTTTTAATTTTTTTTATTTTGCATACCCACTCCGGGTTTCGATTGAAATGTACAGCACATAGGGGGAAGGGTGAAACCCTTTATATTATTTTAGTTAGGGCTGTAAGTAGTAGTAGAAATAGATAAATGTATTTTTTATCCGCCCAATGATGGTCCCGTCTGCCAGTGTAGTGTTATGGGCATTTTCTATCCATCTTTTCGAGTAAAAAACGGGCCAGGGGTAGGCCTGAAGGGAAGAAAATTAACATTTAAAAAGTCAAAACGCTTTTTAACTTGAAATAAAGCCTCTAGATAAGGCTTTGCAAAAAAAAGGCGAGCCCTAGAACCCTATCACAAGGATGAGCCACTACAAAGCAATCAAATTTTTTGGGAACGTGGGGACGAGCTAGAGAATATTCCCATTAAAGTGTTTAAAATAGTTTTGTATAATAAAACTCACAATAGCATTGCAATATATATGATGTAATGCTAATTTTTTGGACTCTCTTTTGTTCTTTAGATGGGGGTCAACCAAATACCTTACCCAAAAAAAATCCGAAAAACCCGACTAAAAATTTTGTTGTGTAAACTCCCCCCACTAGTTTGATCCTATTCAGTGCTTTTAGTGTTTGGCCGCCTTTATGTGATTACATTTTCTTTTTCACAGTCCAATGTCACCGGCAAGGTAAGCATTTTTGTTTTCGAAAAATTAAAACAAAAAAGTATTAAAAAACCCTATGAAAACTCTTCAGGCAGTAAAATTCTCGACCAAAAATGGGCCACCTTATTGTTCGTCACCCTAGGGTAGGCGTCTATGAAGATATCCCAAAGGGACGACTATGGAAAAACGGTTGCTCTAGGTCCCCCCTCGTGTATGTAATTACGACTGAAACGGCCAGGTCCCCGGCAGAAAGTTAAAATCAGATTATACCACATTTCCCTTTTAAAAGAAGCTTATTATTATCTTTTTGGTAAGAACTTATAAACAGACCTACAAGACCATTCGGTTCAAGTCGTTTTTAGGCCTGGGTCTAGTTTTTCCCTTCGTTCGGTCGTCCAGAACCAATTTATCAAGAAAGTAGTTAAATCTTAATGCAGTGTTTAAAAGAAATAAGACGAAGGGAGGATACGGCGGGATTGTTTATCAAATTTTTTTCCCTGCCGCAGTCTTAAAAGAAAAAAAGGCCTATAGAAGCAAAAAAGAGAAAACAACTTTTTTTTGGGGCAAATGTAACAAATTTTGGGTAGTAAACAAAGAACTTCATTAAGATCACAGTTTTTTTTTTTTACCAATTATTTTCAATCCCTTGGAATCATATCAGTGTTTTGTCATTTTTACCAATTTTAAATTTTGTTGAATTTATTCTTTATTTTTCTGTTTTTTTTAAATTTTGTTCTAAGGATAATTAGAATGCTTAATATCCCTGTCGGCTGGCTCTTACCTATAAATTCCATAAAAAGGCCCGGCCTTGAAAAAAGAAGGGGATTAAAACTGTTTTAAAAAAAAAGATAATTTTACATCCTCATTTAAACCCAGCAGCTCAACCAAGATCGGGATGTAATCAAAAAGTAGAACGTAAACGTATTTGATTTTTTTCTACCATTAACAATAAATTGATGAAGTAGTTCAAAATCACTGTTTTGGCCCTTAGTTATTAATATGTTTGCTTTCCAAAAGAATGCAAAAAACATGATTTTCCCATTACTGCCAATTTTTTTGCAAAATTATTAGAAATAGCATCGCTTGGACTGATTTTGCTAGAACCCGTGATCTGCTTATCGCAAGGCACATTGTACCGTAAGAGATTTCAGTGACAAAGGCAAAAAAAATTTTTTGACACGGTCCAATTTTAGTAAACCCCCCTCTGACACTGGTATTTTTTTTCTTTTTAACAAAGGTGTGACACTGTCATCCGGCTACGCCAGCGGGGAAAATAACTCAGTCTTACTATCGTATGCTATCAGGAAGTTGGGAAAGAATAGATATCAAAGAAGAACCAAAAGATCTGTTTCCGCCCAAGAGCTTTACACTTATCCAGGCTTCCTAGCTCCGAAGTGGGCCCCCCCTTAACAACGAATATGTCTAAAAGAAGGGAAAACTAAATTTTTAAAACGGACCCATAGCTCTGTCCCGCCCCAAAAGTTTGGGAACTTTAACCATTCACGCCTTACTCCGAAGGGGTCCTCCATTAATATCGATGCTGATTTGGATAAATGGATATAAATTATATAAAGAAAGCCCACTAGGATTGACTCCACGCAAGAGTGTGGTACATTTATTCCGGTCCGCGCCCGGGCCCGAAGTAAGCCAAGCCTCAAAATGCTGTCAGGGGGAAGAGGGGGGAACTTATAGTTGATATCAAGGGAAAACCAAATAGATCTATCTACCCCAAGACGCCCAAAATTTACCCAGTCTCTAAAAAACTCCGAAAAACCCTCACTCAACCATTTTTCATGGAAGAAGGGGAAATTTAAACAGATGATATAATGAAAACCCTCTAAATTGTTTCCGTCGCAGAGTGGCCTCATTTTCCCCGTTTACAAATTTGCTCGAAATAAACCGTACGAAACTTTGATCTCATTAAAGACGAAGGGGGGTTAAGCAATCAAAGAAGAACCAGAAGAAGGATTTTCACCACAAAGTTTGCTAGTTTTTTTACAAAATCCGAAACAAGCGCTCCAGTAACCTTTGAACATCAAGAAGGGAAATGTGGTATCGAAGTAACGGGGGAGACCCTGGAAACTGCGCGCCCCATAGAAGTCGCCGATACATTTGACCCCCGTTCCCTTTTCTCTGAACTTAGCCAGCCTGTACCCTCCGATGTTTTTAAAAAGAAAATGCAGTGGACTATAAAGGAAGAATCCATAGAAAAATTACACGCCCTGAAGATTTCTCTGACCGAAATTTTACCAACAAGGATGACTATCTTTTTTGGTAATTGGGCTTTGCAGGGTGTATCTGTACATAAGGCTTCCCAACGATAGCCATATTTTTAAAACGAAATTTAAAGCGGCGAAGCGAGCGTTTCCTTTGACTCTGCCAAAAAATTAGTCACGGGTTTTGTTTTGTTTTTTTTGGTTTTTTTGTTTGGTTTTTTTTTTTTTTGTTTTTTTTTGATGTCTCCCAAACTTCGAAGGGAGGTCGATCTTAATTTTTTTTTGACCATCCGCAACTTGTTCTCGATTGATGCCTATTTTTTGGGGGCAAAAACGTTAAAAAAATTTAAAAAAAGTTACATTAAAGTTAACGAAATTTTTTTCAAACAAAACGGCGAAAAAAATCTGAGATAGCCAAATTTCATTTAGAATGTCCGCCCGGGTCACAATATTTAATTTTTTTTTGACCCAAATAAGTAGTGTAGATAAAAAAATTACATTATAAAAAAAGTAAGTGCCTGGCAACGAAAAGCGCGGAATTTTTCTAATGCACTGCCATCTAGAAGTAATCAAAAATACTTTTAAGAAGCGTCTTTTATTTGTCCCCAAAAGGGTTTTAAAATAGTTTTCCCCCAAAGAGTCAAGGTCCTCTAGATGGCGGTGGATTTTATTCACAAAGTAAAGGTTTACACAGGGGGTTTACCCAAATACCTTTGGTTAATAAAAAATATTGGAAAAATGGGCCCTGTGGACGAAAACGTCCCAATTATAAAATTTAAAAAATGTGCAATGGGGTCTATATAGCACGTGTCGCTTATCAACGCGCCCAAAATGAGGGGTTTCCTATATGTATTTTTTTTTTAATACATTTTTATCTGTAATTAATAATTACTTTTATTTGTAAAGCAGCTTCCCAAAATCGACATTAAAATCATATTAATTGGATCTGAATTTTGATTTTTTTTAATCAATTTCATTGAAGTCGTTGGATTCTGTGATCTTAAAAAAACATATTTAAATGTATAAAATTAAAAAAATTTAAAAACATTATATGAGGTGTAAAATTTATTCTTTTTTTTGATAGAATGCTTTAAAAACAAGGGAACAATTTTAAAAAAAAAGGAGGGTGGAGGAATGACGTTTAAAAAAAAGGGAAGGGGAACAGTATGAACGGCTGAAAGGCCTTGCCAGAGGCGATAAAGAAGTTTCCCCTTTGGGGAGGTCCCCCAACTCCTATACCCCCCTGGGTTAATAAAAAGTGGGTTTTTTGGCTTTGGAATCAAACGTCCTGCGGATTCGGTGACAATTCATGGAACACTTCAATAAAACTACGTTACTTTTCTACTGTTTTTAACATCGTGAC
Organism: Sweltsa coloradensis; assembly: GCA_024449915.1. Classification (NCBI taxonomy): domain Eukaryota; kingdom Metazoa; phylum Arthropoda; class Insecta; order Plecoptera; family Chloroperlidae; genus Sweltsa; species Sweltsa coloradensis. Next base: position 36,170 of record JAMZAV010007599.1, read on the forward strand.
GACGAAACCGTGAAACCAAAATATTAAATAGGTTAAATGTGTGTGAATTTTTAGTTTTAAAGGGGCAACCTTTTTTGATGAGGATATTTCTAAATATAGACCTAAGCTGGGACCTAGGCCGAAAAAATGTATTGTTTACTATTTCGATTTGAATCCAAGGGCCTACTTACGTCAAAAAACTGTATTGGGGCCTTGGGCCTAGGTTACACTTAGCCCGTTAGACTTAAATAACCCATATCTCGATTATTTCGCACTAAAAGTCAGTGACGCCTGCGAAAACATTTTATAGTACAAAATAAATCAAAAGTAAATCGTTTTAAAAAGGCTGGGCCCTGGGTAATTAATTGAAATAAAATTGAATTTTTGACGTTTCGTTGTTTGATTTGTTTATTGCATTGTCACTGCATATCGATAATCTACTGACCGTATTTACGTGCAGTGCTTTATTAGTTTCACATTTGACCGCCACTCAGCGCGCAGACAGTTAGATTCCGTTTTGATTTGGGATAAGGGGACCTCCCCAAGGGGGAAACTTCTATGGGACTCTGGCCTTTGCAAAGAAGGGCCATATTAACAGACTATATTGTTCCATTGTTCACCCCGGGATTTTTGTTTCTTCTTGGAGATCAGCTATGCCATGCATGTTGGTTTTTTTGTTTTTTATTTTTTTTCTTTAGCGGATGGCGGTCAAGGTTGTTTTTCATCTCTTTAAATAGCCCTCAAATAAAATTTAAAGGGTTTTGCCATATTTTTTATCAAATTTTAATTCAATTAAATTTTAATACATTTTTTATTTTGTTTTACATTCATCCTACAATTTAAAAAACAAATTTATAAGCAAACTGTGATGCAAAAAAATTTAAATATTCATAAACCCCCTTGTGTGGGGCTGTCAAATATAATAACTTAAAATTGTTTATTTAACATTTTTTTAACGTTACTTGACCTTTTATGCGGAAAATAATATTCACAATTGGTTTTTTCGGTCTGGTTTTTCCCTGCGCTGGCTGCTCCTGGAGTTCAGCACTGATTTTTCTCGAGCGTCAGAAAACCTTTTTTCGTGCTCTGAAAAAGGCGGATAAGAAAGAACGAAGGAACCGAAAAAAGCTAGATGTGTCACTGCACGAGCCATCGCCAGAAGAGCCTTTTTGATAGTGGAAAAGTGGGGATGTTGCAAGCTAAAAAATAAGAAATAGAAGGAGGGCCCGCCCTGCGAGGGGGCTGCGGTGAAGAACTAGCGAGAGCTTCACCACCAAGAAAGATTTCACGTATCTCGTCCCCCAGGGGGCGCAAAGGGTCAAGGTCTCGAAACGCCGACCCGAGTTCTATTTCCGAATGATGTCACTCAAGTGCGATAATCTGGGGACGGGTTCAAGATAAACAAAAAACTCTATACACAAGAAAAACGAAAAAAAGGGAACGCTTTGCCTGTGTACCGCCCGCGAGTTTTGATGGAAGAGTTCGCTCACTAAACACCCGGACACTAGGAGAGAAAAAACCCTTTTTCGTGTACCTGTCTAAAAGTTCGGCACGGTTCTCTCAAGAACAGCCCTTTAAACCATTGATGACACTACCGGAGAGAAACCCCTTTGCGTCATATATGCCCGGCGACCCTTTACGAAAAGGGTAACCTCGCCTCTCATACAGGACTCATACAGGAGAAAGCCCTTTTTCGTGTACCGTACCTCAATTTTGGCCGGTTTTCCCTACAAAACCACCTTCAAAACCATTTGATGAAAAATACCGGAGAAAACCCTTTGCTTTACCGTGCCTAACTGTTCGGCAAGGTTCCCTACAAAACAACCTGCAAAACCCCTTTGTGAAACATACCGGGGAGAAGCCCTTCCTTGTACCGTGCCTGCTGTGCGGCAAGGTTTTCTAAAGAACTCTCTAAAAAAGCCATCTTGGACCCATACGGGAGAAAACCCCTTTTTTGTACCGGGCCTAACTGTGGGGGCAAGGTTCTCTACAAGGGGCTCCCTCCTACCCTCTGACGACACTAAAAAGTTAGAAATCCTTTTTGGTACCCGCGGGACTGTTTTTGCCGGTCTCGACAATTATGGGCCCATTTCATGAGTGAACCAAAACGGGGGAGAAAACCTTTTTTTTAAATCGTGCCTAACTGTTTAGCTAGTTTTTTGTCAGCGGGTTGTTTTACCATTGAGACACATAAGGAAGGGGGAAACCTGGTACGGGACCAGGCCCGACTGTGCGGCACTTGTTGTTTTACGAGTGGCCTCGCTGCCTCTAGAAAACATCTGACGAGAAAAGTTTGCTGTTATCGTGCCTAAAATGTTTAGCACGTTCTCTTTTGTCAGCGGTCTTGTTGACCATTTAGGAACATAAGGAAAAGAAACCATACGTGTACCAGCCCGCCCGTGCGGCTCGTTGTTGTTTTAACGAGTGGGGCCCCGCTACCATGATAAAAACATCCTGAAGTGAAACCCTTTGCGTGTACGTGCCTAAATTTGGGGGGCAAAGTTTTCACAAGAAGCAACTTCACTCATCTGAGAACACTTTAATCCTGTCAAATAAGATCGTATATTGACGCTTGGAGGAAAAAAATTGCGATGTCGCTGAATTTTCAGAGACCCTTTCCCTTTTATTTTACTAACGACATACTAAAACCCCTACAAAGGGTGGGAGCTTGGGGGCCTATTGGAAAATGGCGGCCAAAAAGGGTTTGTTATCGAATATCTCCCTATTGGTCTGAGATAGACAAAAAAATTTTCAAAGGCAAAAATATTCCCCATTTAATTCCCCACAAACAGTTTTCTTTTTTAAATTTTGGTAGGGGCAAAAGGTTGCGTCACAAAATTTTGGTTTAAAAAAGTTGCTATTGGAGTACCAGCTTATTTCCAAATTTTTCACCCCAGATCAAACAATGCCCGGGAAACCGTAAGAAATCAATTTAAATACAAAAGGACTTTTTACGGGGTTTATAAAGCTTCTTTTAGTATTTAAAAAACAGGTCTGCGAAAACGAATTTTGGGATTACCCGGAATTTGGGTTTTTTTCCATTTTTTGGGGATTTTCCCCAAAATTGCCCTTTTTTACTTCCTTATTAAGCACTAAATGCATTGGAGGAAAATTCTTTCTACGCACATTGAAATGACTCAAATAATGTCCGTTCAAACAAAGTTTAAAACCAATATGGCTGCTAATTCCCAATACCCACACAAAATGAATTATGTAACAAAAAGAGTGTAAAAACAGCACGAAAAGATTTATACTGTGAATATAAGGAATTAGCAGCCGATTGGATTTAAACTTTTGGGTAAAACGAAACATTATTTAAATCATTTTAATGTGGTAGAAAGAATTTTTCCCCCAATGCTATTTTTTGCTTAATAAAGGCAGTAAAAAATGGGGATTTTTAGGAAATCCAACAATGGAAAAACCCAAATTCCGTTTTAAAACAAAATCCGATTCGCGAAATGATTTTTTAAAATACTAATAAAAGCTTTCATGAAACCCCGTAAAAGTCCTTCTGTATATAAATCGATTCCTTACGGGTTTACCGGCATTGTTTGATGCTGGGGGTGAAAATTTGGTAAGGGGGGGTACTCCAATGAGCAAATATAAACCACGATTTTTGGGGCAACCGTTGCCCCTAACAAAAATATAGAAGACCCCTTTTTGTAAAGAATTAAAAAGGGGAATATTTTCTCTTGTTGAGATTTTTGTCTATCTCAAACGAAATTTTGGGGATATTCGAAACAAACATTTTTTTGGGCCCCCATTTTCCAATATGGCGGCCGAAGCTCCCGTCCCTTGGGGAGTTTTTGAGTTTTTGATAAGTATCATTTAAGGAAAGGGCTCTGCAAAAAATTTAGCGACATCCAATTTTTTCCCAAAATTCTTTTTTTGACAGATTAAATTTGTTATATTAAACTTTTGGCGTGTATCGATCCTGACTGTACAGGGTTTGTTTTCTTTTTATGGGCTTATTTAAATTATTTTTTACCACAATTACCATTTTGGACACTTACGGAAGAATAATTTTTCGTGTTTTGTGTCTGAATGTGGGGAATCTTTTCTGTTTTTTTAGGGTTTGCTGATTATGAGAGGGCACACACTGAAGTGCATCATTTGTGTGTACCGTGCGTGACTGTGCGACACATTCTTTACAAAAATCAACCTTTCTTTCCCTCTGAGACACGTTCCCAAACTAAAGCTATTTAGTGTACCGTGCCTGACCATGTACGTTTCTGACAAAGGAAATTTACTTTTACTGGGCGAATGAACCCCCTTTTTAAATTTTTAGGACTGAACTTTTTTTGAAAATTTTGGAAAATGAACATTTCATGAATGCAAATTATATTTAATAACGTAAATAAAAAAGAGTAATTTAGGTTTTTAAACCCCCAATTTATAAAGTTTTACTAATTTGTGCTATGTTTTTTTTCATGTGATTTCCAAGTTAAATTTTTAAAAGTACGCTTTCAAATGTAAAACCCCAAACGTATGGTTTAAGAACAAATCTAGATATGTCTCCAAAGCCTTGTTCTAGAAAGGGGTTTGCATGTTTTGGGGCGATTAAATTAAAATCGGTTAGAATTCAAATTTGTAAAATCTTTGAAAAAATATTAGCAATCATGGGTTAAAAAGTCCCCTTTCTTTGTCATTTTTAAAAGGGAAAAAAAAAAGTTTAAAAAAAATATTTATATTTTTCATTGGGTGTCTTGATTTGAAGGATATGCGTAAGTATCAGGACACACTATTTAATCCATCGTTTGCAAATTCCTACGAAAAAATATTAAACGATCTTTGCTACATCAAAAAGAAGAAATTTTGGGTTTTTACGTTTTAAAAATACCGATGCTAACTAAGCACCATCAATTGTGGCAAAAGGGGGGTATTTAAATATTTTTTTTTTCAAAAAAATGATTTTTTTCCCAAGGTCCTTTTTTATTTAATTTTACATTCTTCAATAAAAAGTGATTCATTGTATGTATGCCTAATTCTTTTAAATTTTTATATTTATGTACAAGGTCACCGACGCTCCTTGTTGATTTATTATTTTTATTTATTATCTATTTAACGCTATCCTATTTATTATAAAAACTGATTTTCAAAGAGGACAACTAAATAAAATAATTTTAAAAGAGCAGAAAAAAAATAAAAATACATTTTTGTAAAAATTTGAAATAGTAGCATTTCAACAAAAAGCTTTAAACACAACAATTTTGGTAAAAATAAAAAAAAATATTTTAGCATTCAATGAATAAAAATTAAAAAAAGGGGGAGAATAAAAAGAAAAGAAAAGGGAAAAAATGAAAAAAGAAAGAAAAGGACAAAAAAAAGGAAAATTAAATAGAAAAACGAAAAGAAAAAATGATTAATTTTGACGATCACACTCAAAAAGAATATGAGGTTTTCCAAAAATCAGGAACAGCAAATCAGGGGGGTATAATCAAAAACTTTTGCGGAAAAAACCACCGAACGCGAAATCTTTATTTTGTGTTTAAACTTCATTTTTGGTTAAATCTTGATAACATTTTAGTCCAAAAAATCGACCTATATATAATTATACGATATATAGTTATTTAAAAAATTTTTAGTCAAATGATCACAGCAAAGATACAGACACCTAACCAAATTGCAAGCTCCATCAGTGGGCGGCAACCAGACAAATTTGGCAGAAAAAAATAATTGAAAAACTTCTTTTTTAATAAAACAAAGCAAAAATGAACAAACAAAGAGAAAAGCAAAAACATTAATAAGAAATTATGAAGGTAAAAAAAACATTTCACAAACACACAGACAAAACCACAAATAAATATAAAAAATTTAATTTTTGGGCCTTTTTATTCTTATTGCTTCAATTTACTTTTTAAAAAAAAATTTTCAACCTAGATCATAAATGGCTTCAACACATAAAAATTGAATTAAAAAAAGGGGAAACCCCCTGTACATAAAGACTTTCTCAATGCTTTTAAATTTAATTTAGGAACTTCCAAAAGTTATTTAAGTAGAATTTCTACACGATCAACAATTTTTAAAAAATATTGGTAGGAAAACCTAAAAACATACCTTTAAACTCTGTATGTATTTTCCAGCCCTTACCCTTCATCCTATCCCCAATCGTGAAACAACAGACGCAAATCTTTCAAAATACTCAGTAGAAGGTCTTACTGCCCAAAACCACTAAGCAATAATCAAAAAAAGAGTGAATATAAGAATCTACAAATAACCTCAACATTTTTCTCATATTTCAGGGTATTAGACAATTTTTGGGCAAAACCCGACTTTAATGTTCCCAAAATTTTTTTGTGGAATAGGCAGGGGATGTCCCCGTCAAAAAAAATCAAATTCCCAAAAAATCCCACTTTGGGGAAAATCCCCATCTTGAAAAAAATCCGCCTGTTGTAGTTTGGGGAGATTTTTGCTCCAAAAGGGATTAAGGACCAAATGACTTGATTTTTTTTTTGTTATTACTTGCAACCCTTTTTGATAGAAATAATTAATTTTCATAGGAAAAAAACCCCATCTTAAAAAAATTTCCACCATTTGATTTTTTTTTTTTGCTACTATAGCAGGCGATTCAAGTGACCTGAAACAAACAAATTGCCTCTGTTATTATTTACAACCCCTATTGATAGAAAAAATTAAATTTCATCTGCCTTCCTTCATAAAAACCAGAATTTATAATATATTGCAAATCATTGCCACAAAAATAGCAACCAGCAAGTTCAATGTTATTTTTTAAGTTAAAAGTTTCCAACCAAAAAATGTACCAATTAAAAACTTATTGAGAGTATCAAGTAGTTTAAATTAAAAGTCTCATAGAACATCACTTTTTTAGTGGTTTCCCTTGAATTCACCATCATTCAGCAGTCACCATTGTTCCATCGAAATGTCGTACCAAGAGTTTTACAGAAAAAATAAATAACTGCTGTTCCGTAAACATTTTTATCGCGTTCCTTGTAGTAATAAGTAAATTATTAACCCCCCCCCCCCCCCACCACCACCACCACCACCACCACCACCTATTTGTCCTTGAAATTAATTTAGCCGACGACGCCTCTTAACTGGTGACATAAGACTCTTGCCATCATTATCATTTTCACTGTCACACTAATGGCGTTTTCCATTGGCCGCACTCAGGTCGCACTAGTGCGCACTGGATTGCCACTTGTCTTTTCATTTGTTCAGTTTGTGATGTTATCAAGTGGAGGTTGACAACAATGACATCTTTGCACTCGCCGAGTGCATGCCAATGGAAAACGCCATTAGTTACGATTGGCTCCTGGCGGCTTTACCCATGGCCGGTGACTTTCTGAAGCGACCCTTGCCAAATGGGTGCATTCAATTTGCCAGCATCGACAAAGGTTATAGATCTTTTGGAAGAGTTCTGTGGAGTCATCCTAGCCACAGCCGAACAGCACGTCGAGATGCGCATGTCCCGTCAAAGACGAGACACCCAAGACACCACAAAGATGCAAGAGTGGCTACATCTCCTCAGCCCCTTCCAGCTCGTCTCACCTCTTCTTGTGTCTCTTTCAAACGATGTGGTGGCAACAGACAAGTGTCAATTGTGACTGTGCTAGAGATGTGGAATCAAAGTCCATGAAGGCAATGGTTGGGAAACCGTTCAGTCAAATTTACCGGAAAATGCAAGCGAAGGTTAAATTTATGGCACCCGTCTTAAATGGTATCCAGGGCCGCAATGATGTTGTCCACATCAATCCTACGCAGCTCTTCCACCAAAATGTTGTGCATCGTCCGGACTGACGAGGAGCTTGCAGAGTATCTCACCTACGAACTGGCAGCAAGACCACCTATACTTTTTGATGAATTCTCTTTAAACAAGGGGACGAAGTCTACCCTCTTCAGGACTAAGCTCAAACCATGGTGGTATTTGAAGGCTACCAGAATCCGTCGACAAAAGAAAGAAAAAACACAAAGCACGTCCGGCGATGCCATGGATCATCTTCAGCAGATGTCGTTGTTAAATGGATAGGGGTTGACCTCAATCCTAGTGATTGGGAGTGGAATGGACAACTGACGCCAATCCCAACACTTAAGGCTCCAGCACCAGATAAACTACTCAGAATTGTATCATGCAACTGTAAAGCGGGATGTGAGCGCCCAAATTATAAATGCCAAAAAATGGACTAAATTGCTCCAGCATGTGTGGCTACTACGTGATGTCGCAAAATTAGTTTGACAGTGAAATTCATAATGATAGTGATAGTGATGGCGAGAGTCTTATGTCACCAGTTAGGAGGCGTCGTCGGCCTAATTCATTTCAAGAACAAATGTGCAGGGGGGATTTTTAAAAATGAAACTATATAACAGGTAGTAACGTTGTAAATAAAAATCATTGGACTTTCCACTGTTATTAATATTTTTATTTAAAATGTGATATTTCGACTCCTTTACAGGAGTCTTTATCAAACTAACAATTAAAAAACCACAACAGACAGGACAAAAAACATTTCACAAAGAACATAAATATGGCTGTGTTTTAGTACCAAATTATTAACAAAAAAGTTTTTTATGAATAAAAATAAAAATAACAAATTATTAAATTTTTTTGTCCTGTCTGTTGTGGTTTCTTAATTGTAAGTTTGATAAAGACTCCTGTAAAGGAGTCGAACTATCACATTTTAAATAAAAATATTAATAACAGTGGAAATTCCAATAATTTTTATTTACAGTGTAGGGGGGATGGTATAGTACAAGGAATGCAATAAAAGTGTTTTAGGAACAGCGGTTATTTCTTTTTTTGTAAAACTCTTGGTATGACATTTCGATGGAACAACGGTGACTGCTGAATGATGGTGAATTCAAGGGAAACCACTAAGTAAGTGATGATCTATGAAACATTTAATTGAAACGACTTGATACTCTCAATACATTTTTAATTAATGTAATGATTTATTTGGTCAAATGTCATATACCCATCGAAGACAACTGAATAGTTGTCGAAATATTGTTTCACATAGTTTTCTTTATTTACAAGTGCAGTGTACAGTCCAAATAAATCAAAATATTATCAACTTTACTGTTCTAAAAGTTGCATTTTTATATTAACGTTTTTAATTGGTTCATTTCTTGGTTGGCAATGTTTAACTGCAAAAATAACATTGAACTTGCTGGTAACCATTTTTGTGGCATTGACGATTTGCAATATAGTTAAAATTCTGGTTATTATGAAGGAGGGCAGATGAAATTTAATTATTTCTATCAATAGGGTTTGTAAATAATAACAGAATAAATTATGTTACGTCTTTAGGTCAGCAGAAAAAACAAAAATTCAACATGGTTGAATTTTTCCAAGATGGCGGATTTTTTCCCATGACAATTAATTATTTATATCAATAGGGGTTGTTAATAATAACAATGGAAAAAAAATCAAGTCATTTGGTCACTTGGATGACCTGTTAGAGCAAACAATCTGTAAAATACAACATGGCGGAGTTTTTCTAAGATGGCGGATTTTCCCCAAGTGGGATTTTTTTGGGAACTTGAGTTTTTGTTCAGGGACATCCCCTGAACATATTCCAGCAATAATATTTGAGGAACATTAAATGTCCGGGTCAAAGTCTAATTTGCCTGTACTATCAGTTACAAACCTCTTCATTCTTCTTATAATTCCAATTGCTGATGATACTTTATTACACACATATTAATAATGTTTCTTAAAATTTAAATTACAATCTAAGAAAACTCCAAGATATTTAAATTCATACACTCTAGAAATTACCTTACCATTACAATTTAACGTCAAATGAATATCATTCATGCTTCTATCATTAGCCTTATGAAAAATCATAAAATTTGTTTTTTGCTATAATTAATATCAAGTTCCTGAGTTTTAAACCAATCATCCATCCTCTTTAGAACTTCTTGAAGACGTCTTACGATCTCTTCGACATCCACACCTTCTAAATAAAAGACCAAGTCATCAGCATATAAGATATAATTGATGCCTCCCATTATAGTAGATATATCATCTATATAAAGAATAAATAACAAGAGTCCTAATATTGATCCTTGGGGTACTCCACAAAATATATTGAATACTTTTGAACTATATTTTGCAAGATTTATAAACATTTTTCTATTCAAAAAATAATCCGTCAAAATTGATAACAAATAAGGACTTACGTTATACCTGGTTTTTAATTTTATTAAAAGAGGTAAAAAAGGTACTGAATCAAATGCCTTCCTAAGATCAACAAAGACAGCTCCAACCTTACCATTACGTTTATCAATCCCTTTATAGATAAAATCTGTAAATGCCAGAAGGGCACTTTGCGTTGACCTACCTTTCCTGAAACCATGCTGGTTTGCACTTAAACCTTTAGATGCATCCACTTCATGTTATAAAATCTTGTGTAAAATATTTTCAATAATTTTCCCTACAATTGGAAGAGTTGATATAGGTCGATAAGAATTCCAATCACTCTTTTTTCCTTTACCCTTATAAATAGGCGTTACCCTTGCCAATTTCAGCTGTGTTGGGAAATCACCTACAAGAAAGAAATGGGAAATAAGATACGCTAATAATCCGATTATTGATGCGAATTTCTTAAATACTATGCATGGAATCTCTTGAATTGTAGCGGAGCTTCTAATTTTAAGGCGTTTAATTGCTGAAATGACTTCTTCATAAGTTACATTTGTATGCGGGAGATCCTCTGCTTCCCCTTCTATTTAAATCTTTTAACTTCCCAATTTCACGGGAAAAATTACATCGTTCCAACAAAATTTTTTTTGTAACAAAAGCAAAGTCGGATTAGACGTGTAGGATTCCCCTTTTTTCTGTCAAGTGCTATGCTTACACTTTTTTTTCTCTTTTTTACCTGTCAATTTATTAAAAACTACCATAAGATTTGAAGAAAATTTTATCAAAAAAAGACTTAAAATGCTCACGCTTAAAAAACGAATCTATTATTTACCTTTTTTCTAACTTTTTTGTATTCCCCCCCCCCCCCATGACTGCCTTCTAAAAATTCTAAATTTTTTTGCAAAAGTGGTCTCTCCTAGCAGGATTTCCAAATTCTGCTGTTAACCAGGGGGTGGCTTCCTTTAACTCTAAATTTAAAGGGGTGTGCAGCTCATTTTGCGGTTCTAGACTACTTTTAAAAAAACATTTCTAATTTTCATCTGCACTTACCGCCATACCCAATTTTGGGCAAAGGACCACTTTAAAATATCTTCATTACTTGCTTTCCAATCAACATTCTTATAATTTCTAGTATTTTCAAATTTAGGAATAAATTTTTTTTTATTAATCTTTGAACCAATAAAATTAATTTATGATCACTTAATGAATAATATTTTCATTGTGATTTTCATAAAAATGATCATTAAATAGCTGACTGCCTATTATTAAGCCTAGTAACAGACTTTATCAATTGTACCAATCCCTGTGATTAGTGAGAAATTTAAATTTTTTATGGGAAAGTCTTTTTACTCAAATCAATGTTGAAATCACCTAGAAATACAATTCATTAGCTTCCCAAATTTTTAAATATTTACTAAACTATCAAAAAAATCTAAAATTTTTCTAACTTTTCGTGTGGGCTTTTTAAAATCTTTAAAAAACATTTGGGTTCACATCGGAAGCCAGAATTTAACTGACTGCAACTCAAAAATTATCGGGAAAATTTTAAATAAAACACTCGACTACACTTGGGAGAATTCTCAGCAAATAAAAAACTCCCCCTCCCCCTACCCTTTCACGATCAAATCTAGCATTTTATAATTGTCAAAAGAAATAAAACCGTCTGGAACAGATTATCTAGATATGTTTCCACAAGCAAATATATCAAAATTATACGTGTCAAGAAAAACTCTCAACTGATCTATATCTTATCCAATTACGTATATGAGAGTCCCAAGCTTCATCCTTTTGCAATATAACAAACCTTTAGAACATCATCTTTATATTGAGGCTCTTTATCGACACTTAAGGGGGAAATAAACAATTCAACAATACCCCTCGGGAAAAACCTTCTTTTTCGATTTTCTGTTCATAGACATCTTTAACGCCCCATGAAAACCTTGCTGCTATTTTAATGATTTTAATTACATTCCCATCGTCCAAGTATTGAATCGAAGTTTTTTGCTCAATTTAACATACCCAATGGAAAAAATCTTTACATACCCAGCACCTAGGCGTTTAGTTTTATTGCCTTTTTTAAATTTCGCGGTACAACGTTTTTAATCCCTGGTTTAGCCATTTTGAATGAAAGAAATTTTAATTTTAAACGAAAGAAAATAAATCAAATTCCCTAGGGTCTGCTGTAGAAAAATAAAAAAAATTTTTAAGTTTGTTTTTTTAACAAGAAAACTTTCCCAAATGATTTTGACAGAAAATCAAAAGTCAATCTTTTTTTTAAATATTTACTTCAAAAAAAACTTTGTACATATTGCTTCAAAATGATATTTCAAATAAGGGAAGGATTTAATGTCAACAAACCAAAAAATTAAAATAAATATGATTGTAAAGAGTATATAAGACAAAATTTTGTCGTGTTAAATTCCTATAAATATAAATAACTTAAATGTATTTGCTCACCGCAAACACTGATCTCTAAATAACCTTATTGCGGCAAAATCACTACTGAAAACCTTGAATGCTAAAAATCCAGATAAAAACAGAGTGATTTTAGGTGAAGGTTAGAAGAATACCACAAATATTGTTTGTCCAAAGAAGCTGATATACTCGGATTCTCTGCCCTGCTAACTCCGTGTACTTCCATTTTTTTTCCAATCCAATTCCATTTCGCTCAGGAACTTTTACCAAAACAGAGAACAACCACAATATAATATTTACTATTCTGAGATTCTCTGTGTAAGTTTTAAATTTTTTAAGTGGGGCATTTCATCTATTTGTTGAGATCAATCATAACTAATACAAAAATACGTCTTAAAAACGTATTAAGTACATTTTCAACATGTTATACATTTTTTTAAGTCCTGTATACGTCGGTTATTATTTAAGAGCTCACATTTGCCCAGGCGATTTCAACAACAATAACAAAACAGTTTTGTTTTCATCATTATTCTAATATTTATTTCGAAAAGTGAGTTGACTCTCAAATCATTGGCTGACTGTTGAGAACTCGTACTGTAAAATTGTCTAGTTCTCTATCGGACAATTCATAGACAGACAGACAGACAGACAGACAGACAGACAGACAGACAGACAGACAGACAGAAGACAGACAGACAGACAGACAGACCAGACAGACAGACAGACAGACAGACAGACAGACAGAACGACAGACAGACAGGACAACAGACAGACAGAAGACAGAAAAAAGACGACAGATGAACAGACAGACACAGACAGACAGACAGACAGACAGACAGACAAACAGACAGACAGACGACAGACAGCGACAGACAGACAGACAGACAGACAGACAGACAACAGACAGACAGAAGACAGACAGACAGACAGACAGACAGACAGACAGACAGACAGACAGACAGGACAGACAGACAGACAGACAGACAGCAGACAAAACAGACAACAGACAGACAGAGGACCCCGGCAGGCAGGGAAAAATGGAGAATTCAAAAGTTCATGGATTACCTATCACACTACAAGCCCAATAATCTCCACCGAGTGTGGCTCGGGCGTAAGCACTGACTCTTATCGGGAGGTCCTGGTTTCGAATCCGTCGAGACCGGGAAATCTGAAATGATCGTATTTTATAGTTTTCCGAGTCATTCATGTGAATGCAAGTGATTGATCCTATTAACAGCCCTCGAAAATTTCCCTTTCCAACAAGCATTTAGGCTTAAGAGGCACGTGCTCTAAATTGGCCATCTGCTGGCGAAAAAAACAACAATACAAATAAATAAGTCTTCACAGCCTACTTGAATGGCTTATTTGGCTAGGCATGGGCACATTTCACTCCGGTCACTTTCGGGCACTAGTAATATAAAAACAAACCCTCTGCAAAACGAGCTATTGTTTGGGTTGATATTGACAAACAACAACATTTTTATTTCGGAAAGGACTACCCAAAAACTCTCAGTACAGGGTCACTAATACTTATGCTAACTGTGTTAGCTGTTAGGTATCTGTTTTAGTGGCCCTGATCTTCAGTACAGTAAGTATCTTTCTTCTGAAGCTCTTTGCTTGTGTCCCCTTTACGGCGAGTGTGTGATACACTACGTATTCCCTTTCCAAAGGTGGTGTTTATTTAATATTTTATCTTTTTTATTAATTTATTTTACGGATAACCCCGTCCCGGATTCGATGAAAAGTACGGCACATAAAGAGGTCGGTATATCCCTTATTTTTATTTTATTTAGGGCTGTAAGGAGTGGTAGAAGTAGTTAAATGTAGTTTACATGTCACTTGACGGTACACGTCTGCCAGTGTAAGGATATGGGCATATGCCTATCTATCGTTAGCTTAAATGACTGGCCAGTGGTAGGCATAGTAAGGCAAGCATATTAACATTTAAAAGTCATAAAGACTAATTTAACTTGAAATATTAGCCTCTAGATAAGGCTTTGCGAAGGCGAGTCCTAGGACCTACCACTAGGATGAGCCACTCCAATGCTTAAGGCACTGATTATATTTTTTTGTCATGAACGTAGGGACGAACTGGAGGATATTACGATTCTCGTGTTTTATTTCCATATTCACTATAAGAATCTCACAATAGCATTGCAATGCCTATGATATGATACTTGAGGTTGGACTCTGTTTGTTCTACAGTTGATATGTCAACAAAATACAATACTACAAACCCGAACTCCAGTCGTATAAAATGTGTGTGTGACCCCACCCCTACTTAGTCCGGATGTTAAAGGATATAATATATGGGGCATACCTTGCATTTTTTTATACAAGCAAGGCACTTGGCACATGTGTTCTAGGGATCATACCCTCCTAATTTTGAGGTGGAGCCATCGTGATATCCCGTGCAGGGACCCGTTATCGCATGTTGCCTACCCCTGCTGGTTTGAAGGGTTGATTAGCAAAACAATTCGTTGTTTTAGTGATAGAAACTTGAAATTTTTACCAAATAGGGGTAACATTAGGCTTAACATACTGGCAACGGGGAATTGTGGATTTCATCATAGTTAAGGGATGATTGGGGTTTTAATTTTGGGGGTTGAACATTTCGATTAAAATTTTACTGATGACACCCTTGGTAAATTGTTGGATTTCTATGTTAAAGTACTTACTAAAATCTTCCAACAAAATGATGGTGTAAAAAAATATGACTAGCGACCCCTAATTTTGTCATAATGGCCTGTTGACAAATGACCTGTGTAGTGACCTATTTGATAAATTGTTAAACATAGTCGTGTGACCACTCTATTTAAAGCTTAGATGAAGTAGAATAACATGAAATAATTTTCATCATGCCACGTTGACCTGTGACCTTTATCGTCCTTTATTTGACCTTCTGTTTCAGCATGACTGCATAACGTATACTTATATAGCACATCCAATGCATGGTGTTATTAAACATGTTGATTTAATAAATGAACTCAACATGTAAGTATATCATATGATATATGGCTGCATTGCAAACGCTTTTTATTGTCCGCGTTGATGATGAGCAGTTTTGTACCATTTGAACCCTGTTTTACTATACTTTTACCTCGTCGTTTTTCAACGTGTTTACGTAATATGCCAAGTTCCTGGTAAATCGTTTTGGTAATAAACCATAAAAAATAAATAATAGTAATTGCGTTGTTGATGTTGTCCTATTCCCAGGGTGAATCGTGGGTAATCAGTGGTCCGTTTTTTCAAATAACTGATCGCTAGTTGCTCATCAATGATGTTGAAATTCAACAAGGAATTGGTTCAGGTCCGCTTTTATTGGAGTGAAATGAACGTTTACTCTAATGATTGGACAAATGTGACTAGTTAGAATAAGTGATCTGTAGTTTGACGTGAATATGAACAATAACATAAATAATACAAACCTACAAAAACATACGTTTGAATCGCACACTTTTTGGACCATTTTCCGAGAGTGCGCACTCTCTCGCTCGCTGTGGCGCGGCAGTGAGTACATTTGCTAAATATTGTATGGACCACATAAAATAAACAAATTTCTGCTCTTTAGCACAGCCAGTCGACCTCTTGTTCTTAAATCTAAGGTCAAAATGACCAGCCTCAAGAGCGATTCTCTTCAGTAAACTATATACATAGCTACATGCTGGCATCGATCTGGTGATCTAGCTGCATTCTTAGTTCATGAAAAACAACCAAGCTCATCGTCCTTGTCTGTATTGGGGGCGTTGTGATCTTGTACCAAATTGGATCTAATGAAATGCCTCTGGTTTTGAATACCAGTCAAAATGGTTCTGTAGTAAATGCACCACCTGAAGATGCAAAAATACGTGATGGGTTGAGCCCCTCCCCCCCTTCCCCACGGTCACTCAATTTCATTCTAAGATTATGGAGACAGTGTCTTTCCTCCCTTCCTCAAGAACGAACTAGCGTCTGCTACGATTAGACATCATCTCACACTTATTATCTTACACTTATTCTAACTAGTCACATTTTGGTCCAATCATAAGAGAAAACGTTCATTTCACTCCAATAAAAGCGGACCTGAACCAATTCCTTGTTGAATTTTACATCATTGATGAGCAACTAGCGATCAGTTATTTGAAAAACGGACCACTGATTGGCCACGATTCACCCTTGAAATAGGACAACATCAACAGTGCAATTACTATTATTTATTTTTTATGGTTTATTACCATAACGATTTGCCAGGAACTTGGTACTCCTTTAAAAATGGCATATTCTACGTAAACACGTTGAAAAACGACGAGGTAAAAGTATATTAAAATAGGGATCAATGGTACAAAACTGCTCATCCATCAACGCGACAATAAAAAGCGTTTGCAATGCAGCCATATATCATATTGATATACTTACATGTTGAGTTCATTTATTAAATCAACTTGTTTAATAACACATGCATTTGGATGTGCTATATAAGTATACATTATGCAGACATGCTGAAACAGTTTTCAAGGTCAAATAAAGGACTATAAAGGTCACAGGTCAACGTGGCATGTTGAAAATTATTTTATGTTATTCTACTTTATCTAAGCTTTAAATAGAGTGGTCACACGACTATGTTTAACAATTTATCAAATAGGTCACTACTCAAGTCATTATGACAAAATTAGGGGTCGCTAGTCATATTTTTTTACACCATCATTTTGTTTGAAGATTTTAGTAAGAACTTTAACATAGAAATCCAACAATTAACCAAGGGTGTCATCAGTAAAAATTTTAATCGAAATGTTCAACCCCCAAAATTAAAACCCCAATCATCCCTTAACTATGAATAAATCCACAATTCTTCGTTGCCAGTATGTTAAGCCTAATGTAACCCCTATTTGGTGAAAAGTTCAAGTTTCTATCACCAAACACTGAATTGTTTTGCTAATCAACCCTTCAAACCAGCAGGGGTAGGCAACATGCGATAACGGGTCCCTGCACGGGATATCACGATGGCTCCACCTCAAAATTAGTAGGGTATGGTCCCTAGAACGCATGTGCCAAGTGCCTTGCTTGTATCAAAAAATGCAAGGTCAAGTCTCTTAACATCCGGACTAACTAGCTTGATCCATTCAAGAACTTAACACTGCGCCCAGAAGAACATTCTAATCCAATAATAGTAACACGCATGCTGGTTAATAGGCCTGCCTTGAATAAAAATAGTTTTGGCAAGTTCACGACTTAACTCTCTACCTTGCATAGTGTACTAAAGCGTAGTGAAGTAATGTTTCTCCGCAGCATGGGCTTTATATAAGGGAGAGGGTTAATAATTGCGTATTTGAGGGGGCCCTTCTTAGTGCATAGAACTGATCATACTTTGTAATGCACATTGCCATTATTGTAATAATGTTTTTCGCGCACTGTCATGTACTTTTAGTGTTTGGCCGCCGTTATGTTATAACATTTTTTCCATTTTTTTAGGCCAATGTTACGCGGCAAGGTAAGCATATTTTATTTACTTTCCATAATAGGCAAAAAAAAGTGTATTTAAGAAAGCCTATAAGAAACTCTACAGACCTATTAAATATACTTAATTACTTGAAAATGTATCGACCTAAAATATGGGCCACATTATTGTTCGTCAACCTAGACGTGTATAGTAGACCTAGGGCCTAGACTAAAAGCGATTGCTCTTGGTCCCTCTCGTGTATAGGATTACGTCTGAAACGTCGTAGGTCCCTGACTCAAATGTTATAAGTAGGATTATGCTACACGTCCCAATGAAGAAGCTTATTATTATCTCTAGTCCGCTTCGCGAACTCTTTTCCCAGTCCCGTTGATGGATGAGCTTTTTTTTATAAAAATGTTTCCGTCCAATGATTACGTTTTTAAGTGATATCTTATTACTTTTTCTATAATTACGTGATATTACAATTGTTAATTATACATCTGTTAAGGCATATATTAAAACCTTTACTTCTATGACTTTTGACCAACTCTGACAACTTTATCTCTTAAGAGGCACTACATCACCATAATCTTTATGTTAATGTAAAAGATGAACGTTGAAGCCTCACCCGTTTGGTCAAAGTCGGCCCAAATATAACGAAAATATCGATTTAAAAACCGGGATAAAATCGGTAATGTATGATTTCTATGAGAAACATTTTTTCAAATGTCACTAAAATCATAAAATATATGAGTTCAGTTATTTTAACGTTCCCATGAAGATTCATTAAGATCGGAGTAACCATTTGCCAAATATGACGAAAATATCTCGTAACAAATCGAAACAAATCGTAAAGGTACGATAACCATAAGAAATATTTACTCGATTGTACCAAAAAACGTGGCAAGTATAAGTTTAGAGATTTCAGAGGTACCCTCTAATTTTCATCAAGATATTATATGCCATTTGCCGGGTAGAGAGCGAATAAACAGAAAAAACGAGCTATTTTTCTTTGCCAAATGAAAATGAAATCGAAGTCTTCGCTTCGCTTCGCTCAGCCGAACACTGGTTATGAACTTTGTATTACTAGAACTTACAACACCATTCTGGGTCCAAGTCGTATGGTGGCTTATATCTATTCTTACCCTTCACAGCTGTCGTCCAACAACCAATAAAGCAAGTAGTTAAATATTAATGCATTGATTACAGAAAGTAGATTAATGTATACTGCTGCATTGTTTAAATAACATTTTGATCCCTGTTTCAGGCTATAAGATAAAGGGCTATAGAATAAAGGCCCTAAGACATTAACCAATAACTTAAGTAGACAACTGATTCACTTACATCCCTTTACCACAAAGTTTTTATCATTTTTGGGTACGAAATGACGTTCTAAACTCGACTTAATAAAAAATATCAAAATGTCACTTATTCCCCTTGGCTTCTTACCCCCTCATATGTGAACAAATGTATACGTAGCAAACATGATAAATCTTTATTAAAATCGTGGTTAATTTCTTATTTATCTGAATTTGAACAATTTCTTATTGAATCTTATCATTATTTTCTCATATATACCAAGTTAAATTACATGCACGCAATGATCTATTAACAACGCTCTTGGTATCCCTGGCGGCTAGGCTGCTTCACCTATAATTTCAATATACGCACTTGGCACCTGAATAAAGAACGGGATTCATCATTAAACTACTTAATTAAAACAAAACTCATGGTATTCATACATCCTTATTTAAACTCGGCAGCTCAACCAAGATCGGGATGTGAACAACGAGTAGAATATAAACTTAATTGATATTTTTTCATGAAGTAGTTCGAATCACTCAGTTGGTACTAACTTATCCAATATTATGATTGCTTTCCAAAAGAATACAAGCAACCATAAGATGATCCACATTCTGCCAATTTAATTTTTCAACTTTATTTGAAATAACATTCGCTTAGACGCATGTTTGCCGGACGCCAGTGGACCTGCTTATCTCAAAGCACATTGGACCGTAATGTGATGTCAGTGACAAAGGCAACAATAGTATTTTGCACTGTCCAATTTTATGTAAACTCCACCTCTGACACTGGCATTTGTTTTTATTTCCACAAAGGTGTGACACTTTGATCCAGGCTACGCCCAGCTGCAAATAAGCTCAGTCTTACTATCGTATGCTATCATGGAAGATTGGGAAATAATCGATATCAAGGAAGAACCAATAGATCTGTTTCCGCCACAAGAGCGTTATTTCCCGAATGCTGTCATGGAAGAATGGGAATTAAATGAATAAAGAACGACCCACTAGCTCTGTCTCCGCTAAAAACATGGGACACAATTATCCATTCTACGCCTGACTCCGAAGTAAGCCCTTCATTAATATCGAATGCTGTTTTGGATGACTGGGATATTAATTATATAAAGAATGACCCACTTAGATTGTCTCCGCCACTAACGTTGGACACATTTCTCCATTCGACGCCTTGCTCCATAGTAACCCACCCCTTTACCAATGATGTCACGGAAGAATTGGAATTTAAATATAATTCAATGAAAGACCCACTAGAATTGTCTCCGTCGCAAGAGTGTGCTCCGTTATGCCAGACTACGCATTGCTCCAAAATTAAACATCACGGCATCTTTGATGTGATTAAAGACGAATGGGAGTTGAGACATATCAAAGAAGAACCACAAGAAGTGTCTTCACCACAAATGTGTACTATTTTAGTTTCGACTTACGCCGAAACAAGCTCTCCAGTATCCTTTGAAATCATCAAGAAGGAATGTGAGTATCGAAATAACGAGGAGAGTCCAATGGAAACTGCGCGCCCCATAGAATTCAACGATACATTTGACCGGTCGCCGCCTTGCTCTGAACTTAGCCAGCCTGTACCCTCCGATGTTATTAAAAAAGAATGCGAGTGGACTATCAAGGAAGAATCCATAGAAAATATAATGACACGTCCTGAAGTTTTTCCTGACCGCAATTCATCAACAGAGGATGACCATCTGTTTGGTAAGTTGGGCTTTTAAATTGGTTGGGATTCAGCAAACTAATCAATACATAAAACAAGTTTATATAAATAACAATACAAACATAATAAGAAAGTGTAAAACTATAAGAATGCTTTAAAACATAGGAAACAATTTTATCAATAAAAGGGAGGGGTGACGTTTAAAACAAGGTAGGAAAAGTAGAAACGTCTGTAGAGCTTCGTGCTAGATTAGGATTCAAAATGGCCATTTTCGGCCGAGATTTTTAGTTTCTTCTTGCGAGATCAGC